>JAQLOM010000023.1:14140305-14150610 GCA_030068315.1 Chrysichthys thysi
GTGTGTGTGTGTGTGTGTGTGTGTGTGTGTGTGTGTGTGTGTGTGTGTGTGTGTGTGTGTGTGTGTGTGCACGCAGGCCCAGTGAGGACAATGAGGAAGACTCTGCTGCTTCTGGAGGAAGGCAAAACCATGATAACCTATACCGGGTGCACATGCCTAGCCTCTACAGCTGTGGCAGCAGCTATGGGAGCGAGACAAGCATCCCTGCAGCAGCACACACTGTCAGCAACGCCCCCGTTACTGAGTACATGTATGTTACCATTCATGCATGGCTGCAATAGTCAGCTTTTAAATCAGTAGTCGAGCACCAGGTGCAAGCCTACCACCCGTGGTGATCTTAAATACTCATTAACTTTTAAGTCTAAGCTCATATGTCACTCAACACACACTCCATTAAAAAAAAAAAAAAAAAACCTAATGAAGAGTTTCGTAGTCTCGCAGGGTTTGTTTGGATAAAGTGGGAACATGCGTGAATTTACGGAAGACGAAGGTAACGCAGCCTTCATAAATCATTATTAAAAAAAGCTTGCTTTGATTTTTAATTAAAGGAATAGTTTAGTTGACATGCTATTGTATTTGACGCTTACTTTTACAAATGTTTGTAAATTATTGTTGGTTATTAAGAAAAATGAAGCAAAAGTTTGTTTTTTATTTAACAAAAGGAATTTGAATAGTGAATCTAGGTTTCTGAATCTAATAGAGTTGATTCATGCATTGGGTGAATTTTTTTTCATGCCTTCAAATAACCATTGATGGGGAAGGTCACCCCTTTGTAGACCTTACCATCTGTCCTTTGCAACTGTACACACACACATACAGAGAATAGAATGAATATCAGTGTATCTTCCACAGGGGTCAGTCTTCATTCAGTCTTCACATAACATAACATAAGTGTGTCCATTAGGGGGCAGTGCTACATGACCCACGCCATAATTTAAAGAAAAGGAGAAGGCGAGAAGCCGAAAACAATCCCAGAGTTCTGTGTTTCTTCTGCAGAGAAGGAAACCTTTTACACGATCAGTTATGAGCCAAGTCGAAAGCGTTTCTGGAGCGTTTTCAGACTTGTGTATTCATTAGGATTAAGAAACTCATTAATCAAAGCATTTCACTTTAACTAGTGTTCAAACGATGTTTATTATTTATTTGCTCTGGTTTACATCACTGATTGTGTCCGTATCAGAAGTGCTTTAAAAGAATAAAGGAAATTAGGATCAAGTGGGGATTAAATTGACCTTTTGAGCTAGAGTCGCTGTACAGCCTCACAGCATAATGTGTTGGACCAATCAGTGTACACTTATGCCATTCTCAGTTCCTCTTGTGCTGGTACGAGTACCTACCCTGAAGTAAGAACCAAAAGAAGTCCCTCAAAATGGTGTTTTAAGAACTGTGATCGTTCTCAGGTCCTGCTGTGTGGACACCCCAAAAAAGGGGGGGGTACTTCCTCCAATGGTTCTAAGAACTATGAAAAGGTTCAAGGTTCCTCAGATCCGAAGCACCTTTATACGCTCCGCTGGCTAACTGCTGCGTAAACCCAAACCTTTGTGCAGGATTGCAGGTCAGTAACCAGGATGATTTATCCTGGATATACAGTGGGATCTGGACTCACGAACTTAATTTGTTCTGAGACTCCGATTTGTTCGCAACCCGAATCAGTTTTCCCCCATTGAAATGAATGTAAATTCAATGAATGTGTTTCAGCCCTCAAAACATGTTTTTAAAGTGTTTTTAAAATAAAATTTAAATAACTTTAATTATAGAAAAATAAACCTAAATGAAATAAACAGATGATTTTAAGGCACGTTCTCTTTGCGTTGGAGACGTAGTTGCTGGCGTAGGTGGACGGTGGCAGAGGGATATGGTGGCGCTTCTCATGTTTTGCGATTTATTTATTTATTTATTTATTTCAATTGTTATAAGCTTAGGCTTCTTACTCTCACTACCATTTCCACTTTCGACTTTCTTGGGACCCATAATGAAGCTTATAGAGCAAAAATACAGAGAAACACAACGGAAAAATTTGTTGAACACGTTCACACCACGAGTGCTTTAAAAGGAATTGAATGTTTGTGCTGTGAAGCGTGGGTTGGCTGTCTGTACGTCAGTCAAGGATTTGTTCATCGGTCGGTATAAAATCTGTTCGGGAATTTAGTTTGTGCGTCGATTTGTTCCCCATGCGACGACGCAATCGTGAGCCGAGGGTCCACTGTGTTCTTGTTTTCCTCTCTGCCTGCTAGGATATTCTTGATTTCTCTGGTGAAGGAAATTATTTTCTGTAGAATGTCATGAGAATTTCTGGTAACTCCATCGGAGGAAACTTCAAGCGTTTAATGAGGACGAGCCAGTTCCTGGTTTAGAGGCATCACATTTGAAGACCGCTTTTGCTATTTTCTATCTGCTTAGAAATTCACCTGTGTTTGAAAAAATGTAGGCTACATGCTGGGGAGTTTGTGTTTGTTCACATTTGCATGCATGTCTTTCTCTCGTCACACAGGACACAGAATGCAAACTTCCAAAATCCTCGCTGTGAGAACACTCCTCTTATTGGGAGAGAGTCGCCTCCACCTTCTGTAAGTGTCGAACGCTGAATATGATGCTCACACACACACTCTCACACACTCTTCTGTATTTTTATGGGGGGTTTTTTGCGGTAGGGGGTTGGTTTGTTGGTAAGGGAATGGGGAAAGGGCATGGTGCTGCGTCCCTGTGTCTGTGTGGGATAGAAAGCTGAAATGTCTGCCCCCTGGACAGGCTGTCAGGTGACATTAGAATGTGCTGGGATCACACAAAGGAACCATTAGACCTTTCAGAGCTGGTTTGCTGTCCCGACCTGGCAATACACCTTAGTTTAGAGGAATGAAATGGCAGGAGAGCAGTTTCAGGTCGATATTAATGAGATTTACGTAAGAGAGAGAAAAGGGAAAGGGAGTATGGCTTTGTCTAGTGGATAAAGTGTCTGGATTTTGCTCTTGCCTGTTTTTTTTTTTCTTTTTTCCATTGTTGTTGTTCAAGTGTCACAGACCTTGACTTATGTTTCTGCTCTACGCTCTGTCTTGTTTTTTTTGTTGTTGTTTTTGCTAACCCCTCCCTCCGTTATGCAGTCTGAGCCGACTGCCTTGGACGAAACGCTCACTGCCGCAGGCAGTTAAAGGCCTCAAGGGGCTTCCACTCGTATTGGTACTGAACCCACAGGTACTGAAGACGTCCCATCCACCTGCCCCCCCCCCCCAATCTTTATCTCTCTCAAATGAGTGATTGTGTACATGGTGGACAGAGGTGTGCTTTTGCAAATCTGAGACCAAATTGATCATTGCTGGACAATTTAATTTAGCCAGTTGCATAGCAATCATGTCACCCACCAGAATGGTCAGGATGTGCTAAATGGTATAACTATTTTGGACATGGGTGCTTAATATTTTAAGACAAGGAGTCCACGATTTATGGCGGAGTTCCGTTCCTACAGCTCGACATAACACTATTTTCGCCGTTAGTCGGAGCTCACACACTGTACAACACTGTATAATGTTAAAACAGCCTAATACAGCACCCAGATCTCCAACTAGGTAACGAAAAGAACAAAGAAAAACAATCACGCTGGTTGGCTGACGTGGCAAAGGACTCTATTCTGATTGGTCCGTACGTTTGCGCTCAGGGTTTGTATGAAATCTGTCAGGTTTGGTTGAGACCTTGATCCTGAGCACCGCATTCATTTAAATATCAACGCCGAATGTAAACAAAGCCTCTTTCTAAAACTTTTTAATAAATTTATGGGAGATGGCGACCGACGTAACCAAGAAAACGCTGTAGCTCGATGACGTCGTAAACCGAGGACTCCCTGTATTAACAGTTAATGGTTGATCAGTTAGCTGGAGTTCTGTCAAACAACCCGGATGCATTGGTAAGGCAACACGCAGCCAGGGTAGTTTTCACGAACCGCTAATAATATTGATTTCATTTAGGAAGATCAAGCAGAGGTAAAATGCCAAGCCCTGACTCGATCGTTAGCTGTTTTCATGTTCCATCTGTACGTGTGCTGCGTTCGCCTTTGCTCAGAAGTGAAATGCGGAACTTGGAATTTCGTCATTTTGGTGAGGTCAAGCTACAAAGTGGACGAAAATCAAGGACGCCTCCATGTTGGACTTTTGTCAGCACCAAGCTAACCAGCCATCAGTGATGACTGATGTGCATTTACGTCCTCAATAAATAGATCTAACAAGCTAATATGTCTGTAATTGGATTGTTCTAAAGAGAAGATGTATACATTTTATTTAATTTAAAGGTAAGAAGTGCCACTTTGTTCACTGGTCACGCTATGAGCCGCCATGTTAATTTGAGGTCACTTTGCTGATGTGTCCAAAGTTCTCAAGTTGAATGAACATATTTTCTTGAGGTTTTCCGAGTCAGAAGTAGGAAATTCCGAGTTACAACTTTGAGTCAAAATTGGAGAAGCTTGCTTTGCTCTTGTCTGTGCCGTGGGTTAAGAGAACGTGTGTGTGTGTGTGTGTGTGTGTGTGTGTGATGTTAAATCTAGAACTCAATAAACTCAGCACATTGATCTATGTAAACACACGCTTGACGGTCAGCTAATAACTTTTCTAAAATGCATCCACTAGAGGATGGCAGACATCTTAGCTCCACATTTCAACCACCGTCATGTTGTCCACCATATATACAGTCAACCAAGAGCAACACGGACCCCTCCTTTGAGCTCCTGTTATTCACTGAAGCAAGTTCCCCTCTCTTTATTGCCTCTGTTGTGCTGTTTCTTCCATCATCTTGTAATGAAAAGTGCTCTCTGAGCAGCTCTGCTCCTCCCTGAGTTCAGTGTCGGTGGTAGTAATAGCTTACAATTTGGCCTTGGACCAGGCGTATCAGGTTTGTGTATCGTCCTGTTCAGTGTGTTAGATTCCCAGGTAGCAAAATACGTGTTTGCTTTTGTTTATACTTTGGTAGCATGTGGTTTGAGGTCAATTTTTATTTACTTTCTTTTATTTGATATCCTCGGTAATCTTGTCTCTTCTTATCTGCAAAAATGGCATCTGAAGCCAAGCCCACTTGCTCTGCCAAAGGTGCAGTCATCGATTCCAAACCAAAACACTTTTTTTGTTAAATTTAGCAAACATCTCGCAGTCAGCTTGGCCGTCTGAAAAATCCGGTGATCGTACACAGCCCTGGCCCTATAAACCAAACCACACAATTCACACAGCACAATTACAGCCAATCAGCATCAAAGGGGTGTATTCTAGCCAGTCAGCGTCAGGGGGGTGTATTCTAGCTGGTCAGTGTCAGGGGGGGTGTATGCTAGCCGGTCAGCGTCAGGGGGGTGTATGCTAGCCGGTCAGCGTCAAGGGGGTGTATGTGGTCACACGGCTGTGAAAGGGGGGAGGAATCAGTGTGTCATTGTTGGCTGTCTTAGTTGCTGTTGCCTCAGCAATGAGTGAATGGTCCATGAATTTCTGGGTGGACCTCCTGAAGGTGTGTCTTTGATTGGCTGTTCAACTATCAACAATCTTTCTCCAGAATGGACAAGTGTCCATTTAGCCTGGAGAATTAAGCATTGTTGATTTTTTTTTTTTTTTTTTTTTTTTTTTTTTTTAAATGCTTATTGTCCGCCCTTCTACATATGTACTTTAGGATTTGATTTGGGAGCACTTGAAATAAATGTTAAAATGACTCACTATTATTTCTGCAATCTTAGGATTTCTGATGATCCCATGTTTATGTGACTTGGGTAGTATTTTGATTGTGTGTGTGAGTGAACGAGCTAGAGAGAGAGAGCGAGAGAGGGAACACCTGCCAGGCCTTACAAGAAGCATTTCAGTTTTTAAGGTGGTTGTACGTGACAACTGAAGACTTGATTTGCAAGTCAACGTTCACGTTATGAAACTTCTGAAGGTGACACATAGAGCTTTCTTGCTGCAGTGCTTACACTAATACCCAGTAATCTCAAAATCCTGTACCAGTGAAACCCCAGCCAGTGAGTAATACGGTTACTTCACCTTTTGGTTCACATAAAGTATCTGATGTTTGCTGTGTCCCAAATCATAATATAACAGAGATGACGAGATGTTTAGAAATACGTCTTCTAGTAACGGAGCACTTTGTGTGGTCAGTTAGTGAATAGCTTGTTAACCATGTGTTTCTGCCTGTATTGTGTGTTGTTTTGTCGGCTACTTTGATGATTGACGTTGCCTTAGATTTCACCCGCTGCATAATAATAAAAGCAAGCTTCTACAGTTCTTGTCTAACGCAAAATGTGCGTTTGTTCCATGAGTTGGTCTCAGTGCAGCACTGAGTCACTTTGAATAGTGTCGAAAGCTTGAAACCACCTCGAGAGTTGACAATACGAGGTTCATGCATGCTTCCTAGTGTTCCTAAACCTATTGAAAACTGGAATGGTTTGAATGATAGTCAGTCTGAGCATTGTCAAAACATTTACTGGAAACTTTGTTGACAACAAGGCAGTCTGATTTGTTGTGTTGCAAGAATTTACAACTGAAGCATGTAAAGAGCTGATATGGCGTGCGTAAGGTTTGATGGCAAAGCAGAATAATGGTCAAAGATTAGAGAATTATACATGTATGGATCGAACAAGTGTAGTGGATTTATTGGTTAAAACCTGGTACATATGAACGATGTAGCCAAAAATATATGGACACCTGATCACACCCATTTTTGTGCTTGTTGAACATCCCACTCCAGATGTAGCCCTATTTTGCTGTTATAATAACCTCCATTCTTCTGAGGAGCCTGTCCATTAGATCACTGTTTCTGGAGGTCTACCTTCACCTTTAGACCTACCGTTAGCTCCAACTATAATCATACTGGGTGGCATGCTGGTGTGGTGTAGTTAGCACTGTTGCCTCACAGCAAGAAGGTCCTGGATTCGATCCCTGGGGTCGACCTGGGCGCCTTTCTGTGTGGAGTTTGCATGTTCTCCCTGTGTCCATGTGGGTTCCCTCCGGGTACTCCGGTTTCCTCCCACAGTCCAAAGACATGCACAGAGGGGATTAGGCTAATTAGCTATTCTAAATTGGCTGTAGGTGTGAATGAGTGTGAATGGCTGTCGGTCTCTGTGTAACCCCGCCTCTCGCCCAAAGTCAGCTGGGATTGGCTCCAGCTTCCCCCCGCGACCCTGAACAGGATTAAGCAGCAGAAGATGAGTGAGAGAGAGTAAGTATAATCGTGTCCACCTGACCATCCAATCACTGCCTTCAGAAGTTCTTGATGAACCAAAAAAGGTTTGTTTAAATTTTGGATGCAAGAAGGTAGAGCTTCAGGAACAGGGCTGGTGATCACTGCACAAGATGTTGGAGCGTGGCTGTCAGGACTTGTATTCATTCAGCTACACGAGCATTGGTGAGGTCGGACACTGATGTTAGGCGAGAAGGTCTGGGGTTCATTTGGTGTTCCAGTTCCATCCCAAAAGTGTTCAGTGGGTTTGAGGTGCAGGACTCTCGAGTTCTTCCACTCCATCCTAGGCAAATCCTGGAACTGGTTTGGCTCTCTTAGTCCCCGTGAAGGGAAATTATAACGCTAGAGCATATACAGACGTCCTATACGATTGTGTGCTTCAAACCTTGTTGAAGGGTTTGGGGAAGATCCATATATGGTTGTGACGGTCAGGTGGCCAAGAGTGTATGTGTCTGGAGGCCTACTGTGCAACAAGTCAGTCACTTGTGTCCTTTTGTTATTTATGCTTCTACTGAATGAATCTCTTTTTCTCTGTTTGTGTCTCTGCAGTACACTTCCAGCATGAGGGCCAAGTACCTGGCCAACGCCCGGCCCGATCCCAACAGCAGCACTGCAGCACACTAGAGAGCTCCCAGGGATGTCCCCCCACACACACACACACACACACACACTCTATCTCTCACAAATGTGCCCTTGTTCCTATGACACAAACTCCAGACTCCACCAGGCCCACTCATCCTACTTCAGACAAGAAGAACATCAACACATTCACCAATGAAGAGGCCCCCTTGTTTACACAATTGGCCACAGTTCCAATAGTGTGTGTGTGTGTGTGTACACATGTTTGTTCGTACATGCTGCCGTTGCTTTCTTGTGGTGCTTTTGCCAGAAGAGCCTAAAGCCCCAGAAGTACAAAGCCAGTCGGGGTAACTGGCCTCAAATCACATTCCTGCATGACTTCTATAATGTGACTGTGTGTGTGTGTGTGTGTGTGTGTGTGTGTGTGTGTGTGTGTGTGTGTGTGTGTGTGTATAGGATTATTTGACAGGCTAAGACTCTGTATGCTTTCAACACAAAAACAGTAACATCCAATCCTGTTAGCTGGATCCGTAACGCGAATTCTCCACTCCACACCAGGTACCTACGTGTATCCGAAAGAGCGCAACTTCCGCAATAGGAGTGAATGCTGATTAGACTGGTTTGAACCAAGTGTGGGTTGTTTTGGTTTTTTTCTGTTTTTTTTTTCTTTTAGATTCACTGATTCCGTGGTGCTAGCTAATCTCATGAAATCTGAAAAAGTATACTGCCATTACGTTACATGGAAAGGAAACGTGTAGCAATAGTGAGGCTTGGGGGGGTTGATGAGTGGCTTGGGGGTTTATCTGTAGTTTAATAGTTCATTCTCAGCTCTCTTTTAGGTGGAGTAGTGTCGATTAAAGCCATGGACAGCTTTAGAAAGCCCTGTATAAGCTTGTCTTTTCCTTTATGCGTGTAAATAACCACTCGGAGGTCCCCAGGGAGGTGGAAATGAGACTTGCGCGCACATGTTCTTAGCGCATAGTATAACCCAGCAGCATTGCTGAGTAAGAGCTGCTCAGGTTCTCTTCTGTAGAGATTGCATGCACATATGCACACACACACATGTACACCCAGTGGTATGTGAGGGTTTGGGCACTCGATCCCATTACCCCCGCGTTCTCTTCGTACATCATACCAACTAGACGGCAGGCCTGGGATAGCACTCCTGATTTCAGCAAGATACTGCTTTTTTTTTTTTTTTTTTAATCATGTCTGTGGAGTCTCTTGGAACCACAGATGTATTATTTTGGTCTTACACGTCTCTGCCGTGGAAATCACATTTTACCGGTTATCTATGACGTACGTGTTGCATGCTTGCAGCTGTTTTTCCTCCACAGGAGGGTTTATCATTGTGTACTTGAGAACTTCTCTGTACTGTACATGAACACGAGCTATGAACTGGACGCGTTGTTGAGCGAGCTTGGATGCGAACGTGGCTCTTCAAGTTGGACTCCCAAAGGGGAAAAGGTGACGTTCGGCTGACTCAGCTGGGCAGTTCACCAGAAGTGTCCAGGGATGCTGCGTTTAACATCCACACTGATTCTCCTGCTCGGCAATGTCTTAACCACTAAGTTACTACAGACTCCTATAACACCTGCAGCACATCTGGTCCAAGGAGAACGCGCTGTATGGAACATGCTTTGGACATCTCAGCAGATGATCTCACACACACACACACACATACACTCAGATATTGATGCATGACCCACCATCCACCATGTCTGGGTTCCTCGCACAGATTTGAACATGGATGATCTTCCACAGAGGGTGGCGAGTTGGTCATTGGTCTCCTGATTTCGGGCACATGGTGCAAGCCAAACACATACCACTTCAACGTTTCCCAGCTCAGGCCTAGGCCGAAAAACAGTTCCGTTTCCCAAAACGTTACACGGACCAAACTGTTCCACATACAGTCACTTTCCTGGGACGGAGGCATGCATGCTGGATGAGGACGAGTTTAGAACTGATCATGTCTAAAAGTAATTTGAAGCTCCTGCTGGACTAGAAGGAACCTCCTCATTGGGGGGGGGGGAAGGAGCAAAAGGGATTGTGAAAGACTTGGAGGAAAGGAACCTGGGTTATTAGTGTCATTTAGCTCATAGCAGAACATCTCTAGCTTTCTGGACTTGTAAGCATTTGTTCATTCACTTCTCTGAGGCATGGTGACCCTTTCAATGTGGAGTGTCAAGTGTTCTCGTGTGCTACTGATGCTTATTTTTTTGGGTTCCTTGAATTATGCTATTATCGCAATCAATAAGGAGGCAAGGTTCCTCAACTGTGCCAACAACCAAACCATGACTTTTAATCTTTCTCGTACCTTTTCAATGTTTCACATGTGTAAATGGGCCTTTTTGTACATTCACGGCTCAGCCTAGCCTGAGCAGCCAAGCGAGTCACCTGTGAACATGAGCCTGACATTTTAAGAATCGTCTTTTTTTTTTTCTATGTGAATGACCATTTGTTAGTGATGCAATATATTTTATTCTTTTTATGTCATACTCTGTTAATTTCTTAATGCTAGAACAGTGTAATGTA
>JAQLOM010000023.1:14153087-14166555 GCA_030068315.1 Chrysichthys thysi
TGTTCTGTTGTGAATAAAATATTGGCTCATGTGATTTGAAAGTCTTTTAGTTTTCATTTTATTCAACTTTAAAAAAAAACGTCTCAACTTTTCTGGAATTCGGGTTATATTTGAAAATCTAAAATGTTTTTTTGTGTTCTAACTCGATAAAGCTGAACTCGTGAAATAAATATCTATAACAAATTTATACTTACAAAAAAAACAAAAAATAGGTGGCCTAAGATTTTTTGCACAGTATTGTACCTCTTAAAACACGCTAGAAATGAAATGCTTTCACTTCTCCTTAGCTATTCCCATATTGTTTGTCTCTCTTCTTATAGCACATCGTGTTTAGCTGCCAGCGCTCAGTGTAAGCACATTTTTTTAATCATTCAGCATCCTGAATGAGACCAGCTCCATGCGTCTCTCCATGGCAAAGCATGTGATACTGACCTGTAATACATCACACTGCAAAGCAACATCAGCAAAAAATACAGGGATTTCTTTGTAGAGATGACATTTTGATAATAATAATAATAATAATAATAATAATAATAATAATAATAATAATAATAATAATAATAATAATGACATTAAGGATACAGAGCAGAGGAGGGTGGGAGGGAGGTTAGCATGAGTTTGACTCGGACAAAGTGCTCAATTGCTATAAAAGCAGATAGGAGCTTGAGATATATAGGGCGCATTAACATAATGGTAAGTTTATCTAAATTCTGGGCTCACTGGAGGCTTTCAGGTACGCTCGTAAATTAAGAGTGTCTGCCAAGAATAATAAACGAATAAAAGGAAATTTTTTGTATGCTGTGATACCGATAGCTCCATTTTGGCACAGATACAAAAGGGTCCATCTGTCTTTTATGTAATGCTCCATTATGACGATTTGACGAATCTAGAGTGACCCCTAGTTCTGCTCCCGTCTTTCATAATATTTTCAAAAGAGTAAAATGCGTGACAGGAGAACGAATTTTGTACATTTGGCTCTTTTAAATAGTTTATGATTTGTATGGCTTAGCACTAACACGCAATCAGCGTTCCGCTAGATATTTCACTCATTCACTACCACTTAATCCTGCTGAGGGGGAAGCTGGAGCCAATCCCAGCTGACTTCGGGAGAGAGGCGGGGTTACATCCTGGGCAAGTCGCCAATCTACCGCAGGGCGACACACAGAGACAGACAACCATTCACACCTACGGGTAATTTAGAGTAGCCAATTAATCTAATCCCCTCTGTGCATGTCTTTGGACTGTGGGAGGAAACCAGAATACCAGAAGGAAACCCGCGCCAACACGGGGGAACATGCAAACTCCACACAGAAAGGCGCCCAGGTCAACCCTGGGGATCGAACCTTCTTGCTGTGAGGTAACAGTGCTAACCACCATACCACCGTGCCACCCATGCTAGATATATAGCTATACACAACTCAGCAGGTTTGTTAGCAGGGATGGCTAGTAAAAATGATCTAGCTGGGCTTCTCATCAGATTATTTGCTGTTAATGAGTGTCTTAAGGAGGTTTTTTTTTTTAGGAGTTTTCTGGAACTGAGTTCAACAGAACCACCAGTGGCTCATTACACAGAATGGTAGAAAAAAGCAATGCTGAGCCTGATTTCTACTTAACTCAGACTGACAAGTAGCATAGATTTCATCTTCATTCTGGCTGATATTTTTCAGCCCATGATGCTGATGCATTCATAACAAAACACTTCAGCAGCTGTGATGAAGAAGATGCAATGAATGTAAACAAATTGGATTATCAGGCATTTCTGTTCCCCCAATAATAACTTTAAAGTACATTTACTGCTCCTTGGTATGAATGAAAGGGTTCCTTCTTTTCCGTTCACCATGTTTGGCATTCAGGGCGAACACAGTGTAAACCTAGTAACACTTTAAAGGTCCACTATGTAGGATTCAACCACCCCTCTCTTACCCCTCCCTTTCCAAGCAGGCGTTAGAGCGTACGGTGGTTGTCCGGTGCCTGTAGCATACTTCCAAATTCTTACATTCACACTCCCTTACTTTTTCTGTGCAAAATAATAAATATCCTCCTTTTGGGTTTTTTTTTTTGGGTTTTTTTGGGCGAAATTTGGTATTTCGACCTTGTTAGGCAGCACCAGCAAACAGTGATTCTATTTTTTTCCTCCTTATTTTCCTGTCTTCGTCATCTTTGCTTTCTTCCAAATTCATGCTCCCAGTGGTAAAAACGTGAAAGGTACTCTCTAGAGGTTTGTCCGTTCTGGGCTACTGTAGCAGCACAACATGGCGGCTCTGGGGAGGTGGACCTGCTCCCTGTGAAGATATAAAGGTCAAATTCTAAGCTCACGAAAGCGCAATGATTTGCAATTACAGATAATTATACACTAATGAAAACATGCTTATGAACTGAAGAATTTATGCTCCATTTCTGCTAATAGAAACCCTCAAATTTCTACATAGTGGACCTTCAAAAATGTTGAAATCACAAATGCAGCTGCCTCTCTGGCTTTACATTGATATGTAATAGATTGACCGACTTTCTGCAAATATTTATGCCATTAATGAGACCTGAATAATACTGTATATAAAACCATTACCCTGTATAGAACTGCAACACAGAATGCTGTTCTTGCTGCACCTTAGCATAGTTATAGATATATGTACTATTATATATCATTATTATTTATACTACATCTATGCTGTGTACACATTTTTAAAAACATTTTTCCTTTAAATCCTTAAAGGTAATATACTGTATGCAAACCTTTTTATCTTTATTTTATCTTTTTCTTAAGGGTATACACGCTGCTGAAAGCTCTAATTTCCCCTTAGGATCAATAAAGTGTTCGAATTTCTTATCTTATCTTGTCGTGCATTGCTCAGCGCTAATAGTTTTTTGTCAACCTATTGATAGATAATAGTGTCCCCCCCTTCCCCTTCCCCCTATTGTCCTATCTAATCATGACCAGGCATCAGTGGTCATTAGGGTCGGGTGATTTTACACGTTCGGCCTAATTTTTCATTTGCTCATTATTATGTGGCAAGTTGGAACGACTGAAATTCCACCTTCTCTGTTGTTAGTGTTGCATTCAGGAAGAATTGACTGGACTCCACAGAACTGCTCCTCAGAACAGCATGTAAGTTTTTGTTGTAAAATTTAGTATCTACTTCTTTGACATCCTTTATTATGGTAGTTAAGAATGCACTTTTTGGGGGGGGACAATATAGTTACTCAATGAAGTTAATTTAAATGCTGATTCAGAACACTGAATCTGTACAAAACACAAAACTTTGCATGATTTGTTTATTCGTCTTCTGCCGCTTAATCCTGTTCAGGGTTGCGGGGGGAAGCAGGAGCCAATCCCAGCTGACTTCGGACGAGAGGCGGGGTTACACCCTGGGCAGGTCGCCAATCCACTGCAGGGCGACACACAGAGACAGACAACCGTTCACACTCACTTAACTTAAACCTAGCACAGATAGCACAGATGCATATGAGAAAGAGACTGCAGAAAGTATAGCAGACCAAAACCCCAAAGATACTCCCAACCACTAGGTGTCAATATTTCTCCATGGCACATTGTGTTGCGTTCTAACTGAACCGGAGCTTGGTAAGGATTAGTTTCACACAATCCACAGTTTGAAATCCCCAGTCCCAAGTGTTTGTCCATGGCTGTGGTTAGCGTAGCTCAGGCCTCCGTACACACCGAATAACTAACAGTGTGTGGGAAGTAATGACATCATTCAAATTATTCCAGAGAGGCCCCAGAGAGGTTGAGTCTGGGGCCATGTCTTGACTGTTGTGAGAGCTTTCTAAATGAAATTTGTGAGCTCAGGATTAATACCTACACAAATATCTACGAGATGACCAGTCCGATAGTCGAGGCTAAAGAAAATGAAGCCTGTTTGGGGTGGGGGTGGGGGTGGGGGGTATGTTTTTGTATGGTGGACCGTTCTCTGTTCCGCTGCAAACACAAGAATGTGCCGTGCGTACATACTTACACACAGAGTGGGAGTCAGAAAGGCTGTGTTGTGCTGGTGACCCCAGTAGGGTGACTGTTGTCAGGAGGTCAGTGTCACAAACAGGACAGAAGGCCGCCATGGAACATTTCCTCCTGTAGCCCGCTTGGCAGCTGCTGCTTCCCCGAGGCTTGTGTTTTGTGTTTTCTGTGTGTATGTGAGGGGGTGTGTGAGGGTGTGCATGTGTGAGCGTGTGTGTGAGGGGACGGGGAGGCGGCTGACTATAGGGAAAACAATGATCACCCTCAAGCGCAAACTGAACGGGAGTACAAAACAGTCCTCCAGAGTGAGCATTAATCTCAACTTGTCACATTTGACCTGCTGCTTTAGGCTTCTAGTAACTCGGTATACAGCATGATCTCAGTTCCCAGGCATGTGAAATTGGAGCTTATCGACATGACTACTATGCCTAATCTAATTTATTATCATCGATTGGCGTATAGCATTTTCTTTTCTATTCAGGCTAGAGGGCGTTTATCGGCCGTATGACGAAACAAACCAGGACACTTGTGTCAGATCATGCAATATAGTGTGTAGGACATTTACATATCCTAATCCAGAATTCTCCAGGATTTGTTTCTATTTCTCATTGTAAAAGTAGGAGGTGTTTTCTGGTGGATGTGGAGGTTTAGGTGATTTCCCAGTACAGTGCTACACCGGTTCTTCAATGATTCTTTGGACAGTTTAGGTTTTTCCCGTTTTCCTTGGAATCCTCACTGAGTAAAAAAAAAAAAAAAAAAAAGGTTTAAATTGAATTTTTTGGTGTAATGTTAGAGTGTAGTGATAGTAGGGCACTGGTTTCCGAGTGGTGAGACAGAAAAGCATTCACTGGATCATCAGGAGATCACAAGTTTGACAACAATATGACAACCATTAGTGGCTGGGTGGGAGGGATTACTGTCACTCTCCTGTCAATCATTGGGACACTAGCCAATCGTGTGTGTCTGTGAGCTCAGATTCCAAACGGCGCTTTCCTCAGTGTGTATTATGCTACCCTGTGTGAGGCTGCATGATCAGAAGTTCAAAAAGTGCAGTGGTTCGCTTGACATGTCTATGAGGAAGCATGTGCCTGCCCCAGTCTCCCTGGTTGGTAGAGATCCTGTGACAGGGTCGAGTTAGGCAGTGGGTGGGACTTGGCAAGACAGAATTTGGGGGGGAAATAGACCAATAGTAACAATACAAGGTCTGAAATTTTTTATGTGGTTTTATGTAAATGCAGCCAATCAGATGGCTGAGCTGTATTGAGTTAGCTAGCGTTATCAAAATGGCAGATTTCTGACCGCCATTTTGAAACTTGCTACACTGTTTTGATTGTGATTTTGTGATGATGCGACGCTGTTACTCTGGTACTCCAGTTCCCTCGCAAGAAGGTGAACTAGCTAACTAACTAACTAACTAACTAACTAACTAAGAACTAACTCACTCACTCATTATTCCTTTCTGTACCACCGGCAGCACCCCTCATAGGTGTGTCACGCGGCCACACGTAGGTGCGTCAAGCGGACCCCGTGGGGCTCACTTGACATTTCCTGGCTGGACACATTTTACAGGGTGAGGTTGCCAAAGAACTAACTATGACATGAATACTTTGTCAGTATTAGTGAGCATCAAGAAAGGCCCTGATACTGAATTATGTAAAGTCAGATACAACATCCTCGACATTCCCAGTAGCATCATCATCTAAACCTAGACACTAGACCCAAGGTTTTCTTCTTTCTTCTTTTGTCCTTTAGCTGGAGGATGGATGAGGAAGACGTCCTCTGAGCCAATGCGCTGCTGTAGGTGCCCCTGGATTCAGGACCTCGTTTATGATTTGCTTCCAGTACTGGTGTTTCACCGCGTTTGCTGTGGCACGGGTGACCTCGACGGTCAAGTGTCAATTTGATGTGATTTCGCCACGTTTTCTTTGGCGCCGAACATTCAACTTTCCATCGGGCTGGTCTTTCACGTCATAAGAGCTGGAACGCTTTCCGGCTTCCGTTCATCCTGCACACATGGCCGAACCATCGTCGTCATTTTTGGATACGGTCTGTGACTCGTGGCTAGTTGGGTGACCCAAGATGGGAACCATCTGCACAGATGGTGACGATCCAGAATGTCTGCAGGTGGACAATTATCAGTTTGTCAAAACAAAATCCAGCCACCATCTGCTTTAAAAGTGAAATCTGTCTATTTCTGGTGCTTTCTTGACAGATGTCACTTGTTGCGTGGGTTTAACTCGGCTTTGCTCCATGTGCATAGCACTGTTAGCAACTGCACTGCTTTGTGTCGTCCTGACCTCTAGGGTGGAGTCGGAGACTCATGGCAACATTGCACGTTGTTGCTGGGAGCCATACAGAGGGGCAGCTGTGTGTGGGGTGTGCTTGTGTTTGCCTACGTTTTCCGCACACGCCAGCGGCTCTTTTGAACGCGCCCTTCCATCAGAAAGACCGAGCAGACGGCTCTGAATTACTCCTACCCTTTCCCCTCCTTCGACTTTTTACTGAAGTGTGTGTGGAAATATCTCCGCCACTGCTACATCGTTTCTACGCACACTCTCCACCTACACACGCACAAATGCAGACAACTCTTCCAGCCTCTAACCTCGTGCCCCCTTCCTTCAAAGACATCACGTTGTGCTTATGCTCGGGGCTATCCCATTTGTCATGGCTCTTTTTTTTTTTTTTGCAATTTACAACCCTGTCTTCTCTTTAACTGCCAAGTGACAAGAGACGGTTACCAAGACATAATTCCTTGTTAACTCACACCACTGATCCTCAATGATCCTCAGTGACCACTGATGGCAACAAAATCTGGCTCTTTGTGGTGCGTTCCAGTTCCTGCGTACTGGAGATCCTTTATGAATGACTTCAGAGGTTCTTTACTGGTTCAACTGCACCTCTTTTTTTCAGTGGTATGATGTCCTTAAGAGGGTATTTGCATGACGATAATCAGTACGTCAGCGCAACTGAAAGTGTCTTGATAGACAGGAAGCTAACAGACAATCAGCGTCTTGCTACGAGAGCAGATACGTCTGTTAGTCTGCGAGCCAGGTTTTTGCACCTGGGAAGACAGTTTTTAGCGTGACTAATTATTTGCTTATTTGCATCCTCTTTTGCATTTCAGTGAAATGGCATCACAGTGCCACAGTTTAAGGCATTCTCACATAAATGCAGGCACAAGCAGCAACGTTACAAACCTCTTGTAATGGCCTACATGAAGGGGCATGCACTTTGGCCTATATACCTGCAGTTTCACATTACGGCAGTTCAGGATGAAAGGTTTTCATTAAATAAATAAATAAATAAATAAATAAATAAATAAATAAATAAATAAATAAAAATCCCATAAAAACATTAAAATAAAAAATGAGTCAAGATCAAAAATCACCAAAGCAAATCAGAAAACCCAGGGGCAAATCTGAAAGAAAGTATTAATATCAGGCAGACCACAAAGACTAACAATGAACCTTGTATGCTTGACTAAGTGATCACGGAGATAGTTTTTGAAGAACATTCGGATGTACATATTAGCACAAATGATTCAAACATATACAGTTATATATAGAGCATTTTTGCAAGGAAGAATGGAATGAGTCAAGATGTGGGTAAACTCTGGGTAGAACCAAAAAGACCAAAAGTGCCGTATCTGAAGCAAAAACTATTTTACCAAAATATTGGGTAAGGAGTTTGTATATTTATATAGCCAGGTTATTGTACGATTTTTGTTTTTATTTGTTCTACTTTTTCTATTTGTTTTCCACTTGAATAGGGTCGATCGCTATATCACATTAAAGCTGGACAAAGATCTGCTATGATTTTATCTGTTTACGTTTTGTTTTTTTTTTACCTCGCAAAACTAAGTGATTTTCAACATGGGTGCACAGACTTTTATTTCCATTCCAAGAGTTTAAATGTTAAAAGAAGAAAAGGCTTAAAGACGGTTAAGGACGGTTTGTTTCAAAAAGAGAAACATTACCTATCTGGTATTTACAATCATTCATCTACATGCCTGTATGTTTTTGGGAGATGTGAGGAAACTGTATCCCGAGGGACCATACATGGACATGGTGAGAAAATGCAAACCTCTGCACAGACAGGAACCAGATCTCAGGATTGAACCCTGGAGCTATGAAGCACCAAAAACTTTTGGATCTCTTGGATTACCCTGCTGCCCTTCCACAATCTTTTATGCTCATATTTACTTGTTCTGAACATCAAAGTGGCAGCTCCAGCCCTGAATTATCCAGAACACTGGGACTGGGACATGTTGTCCTCCTCAGAAAATCATCCCTTCCCCACCAGCTTGGAAAGCAATAAACAAGAGTCAGCATCGTTCCAAAAGCTTTGATTTACTGGCTAACGTTTAATGTGCAACAGCAGGTTGGAATGTTGAAGTCATTTTTGTCTTTTTCGTTTTAAGAATTAAGAATAGCTTTATGGGTAAAGAAAAACAGTTGTGCTAACACCTGATGTTGGGGGTAGCTCAGGGGGTTAAGACGTTGGACTACTGATCAGAAGGTTGTGACTTCAAATCCAAGCATTGCCAAGCTGCCCCTGGTGGGCCCTTGAGCAAGGCCCTTAACACACAACTGCTCAGTTGTATAAATGAGATAAATGTAAGTCGCTCTGGATAAGGGCCTCTGCTAAATCATATGAATGTAATGATGATGGCTTAAACATGTCCAAAAATAATATGTTCACACCTCTTAGCCTTTATCTTAGGTCATTGTACACAACGAACAGAAATAAAGCATAGTTTTATTCACTCATTCTATTTCATATAAAGAAATAGTTTTATTCACTCATTCTTTCGTCTTTAGGAAACGTTTTATCCTCGTTCGGATCATGCTTGGTCCAGGGTCTATCCTGGGAACACTGGGTGCAACCTGAATGGGATGCCAGTACCCCAATTTATATATATTAAAAAAAAATCCTCAAAATTTAGAAACTGGATCCGGGTACTGAAAACGAACAGCTCGCATGTCCAAAAGGTTTACGCTCAATCTTTACGGATTCGTAAGTAAGAAAAAAAATGCTAAATAAAACCCCAGTGTGTGTGCTGGCCCCGTTAATATGACAGAGTACGACGGAGTATTAGGGCCACACATGAAGAAGAAATTTTTTTTTGCCATGACGAGATTAAAGTTGACATTTCGAGAATAAAGTTGAAATTAGATGTCGACTTTAATCTGGATGTTCAAAACTAGTTCGGAGAGAGCCACCGCTCCACAGCTGCAGATTCAGACACGCACACACACCTGCAGGATCATGTACCTTGACCAGTTGTCTTATTGTATTTTGCGATCCAACATAACCTCTCTGTATGGCACGCAGGTGTAACCATCGATATCCTTGCATCTGCCCATGTCCAGCAATTTCAGTTTGCAAGAATGTGGGCACTTCTTCCAGGTTTGTATGATTTCTCCTTCTGAACAAACGAAGTTTTCGGCACAACCTTTTCAGCATCCTTACACTAATGAACACACTGTGGTTCTGCGCTAAAACAGCCAGGATTTCTTTATCGCTAAACCCGATCCTGAAGTCCAATTTGACCAAATCATCTACACGAACATGAAATTTTTTTTTTTTTTTGCCATGACGAGATTAAAGTTGACATGTCGACATTAAACTCGAAATTTCGAGAATAAAGTCGAAATTAGATGTCGACTTAATCTCATAATGGCAAAAAAAAATTTCTTCTTCATGTGTGGCCCTAATACTCCGTCATACATTAATGTATGCAACATACAAGAAAGCAAATCCTAATAAATGTATTTAATGCTGGCTTGTGCACTAAATGCTATTCCTATATCTTAGAAGGTGTAAGTATGTTTTTGCCTTTCGTATCTTTTATCTCTTTTTTTTTTTTAATTTGTCAGACAATGGCCTGTTGTTTAAGATGGTTACCAACATACCATGCAGGATTGGATATAAATAAATGGTGCACCTATAGCCAAGAAGTTATAAATAGTTCTTTGTCTTTTATGTCTTTTATCTCATGTGTTGTGTTGTTTTGTTTTGTCCGACAAAGCTTATTCTATGAAAGGCCTGCGTCACGTTGCTGTACATGGGAGAAGTGTGGCGGAAACAGGAAAAGGAAGAGTAAGGTATAGAATCAAAGAGAGAAAAAAACAGTTTAAAAAAAACAGTACGCTGGTCATGGTTTGTCTTTTAGAAAGCCACACACCGTACAGCGATTTAGACAAAATTCTGGGTTCAAATGTAAAGTAGAGATCCGATGTAGGTTTTATGTGTTTAAAATGTTTGATTTCATTTTGAGTATATTTTTTCATTCGTTTTCCTTATTGTGGGTGATTTTATTTATTTTTGTGTGTGTGTGTGTGTGTGTGTGTGTGTGTGGTGACCTACATTTTTCTTTACTTGTTAACATTACAAGGACAGCGTAAACAAATGGTAGTACTGTGTTTTTTTTTCCATAATAGTTTACGCATTTTAATTGGACGCTGGCACATGACTCTGAATAACAAAAACTCTTGTGTTCTGGCCAAGTCATTAAGCGCAAAACTCAAGGCACATTTTCACTGGGACTCAACACACTGGATTATTTTAGGACACACTGAGAAATAAAATATGTGCATTTGCTAATCGGAGAAAGAATAAGAGCTGAAGAGTCTTCTCTTGGCGTGTCTGAATCATGTTTTTTGAGAAAAGTGCCATTTTCCAAAAGGACCGGTGGACATGAATTTGATTCACTGGTTCATCCTGAGTAACTGCTTTGTTGTGGTCGGGTCGTGGTCGATTCAGAGCTTATCTCGGGAACACTAAGCATGAGGCGGCCAAGTGCCCTGAATAAGAGGCCGGTCTGAGGTGATGTACCCACACGAGCATACACACACACATGCCCCCAGGGGCAATTTAGCATATCCAGTCCAGCTCTTGTTATTTCAGGTTACTTTTACTCATTTACTTCATTTAAGACACGAATAAATTATTCAAAGAGGTTTACAGAAGACCAGAAACAACCCTCTAAAAAAGCAGGCAAGTGGAAAAAAATAGTTACATATCACAAGAATAAGGGAGAATCAAAAAATAAAGGCAAAATACATTAAACAGGAGTAACTGGAGAAACTGGACATATCACTTTTCCACACAGTCCCCATGTAAGACGACACATTTGTTGTATCATTCATCTAGGTTCTGTATTGCTGCAGAGAAGTTTTTCGGCTGATTCACGCGAGGTGAATCAGTGACCGCGCAGAAGATATGATAATGGCTCAGCACCAGATCCGGGCTGTAAGGAGGACGTGGGAGACGTTGAAACCCGAGCCGTCGCCCTGTCTCTACTGTCCCTGCTGCTGTATGAGGACATGCATTGTCATGGTGCAGCAAGACTGTTTTGGACAGCATTCCTCTTCTTTTGCTGCGAATTGCAGGTTTAAGGTCATTTCACAGCAATGTACGGGAATTTGCACTGTTCACTGTTTGCTCATGCACTTGGAAATGCACCAGAATAGGAACCTTCATGTCCCAAAAGCACGTTAACATGATTTTCTGGATCGAGGACTGACTTTTGAATTTCTTCTTCGCTGGAGAAGATGGATGTCTCCACTCCAGGCTTTGGCTTTTGCTCTCTGGGTTATCCCGTAACGTTAAAAACGCCTTTACTTTTTGATTCCCCTTTGCATATTTATATATCGCTGATTTTCATTCTTAACATTTTAACACGCACACTTGAATTTTTAAACTAAGGTTATGCAAATTGTCTTTGCACTCACCTACGGCATCTTTGCAGTGTGCTTATAAAATGTACTGTAATGTCTACATGAAACAACATTTAGTAGAACAGTTATGGGGAAGTAAAGGTCATCTGATTCAATGTCAGATTCAATCATCTGAAGTTATATGATCTGTAACCTAGGAGATTAAGCAGGACTGATAATGCGGCACCGAGTATGTTCGGATGAGGGAGCAGAATGGTGCTTAATGGCTGTTAAGTAGACACTAGCGTGAAGCTTGATGCGTGTGACATCAAGACAAAGGTACAAGTTTGCATTCTGAATATTATGACATTTTAGGAAGTTTTTATATGAATATGTGGTTCAAATGTGGGCGCGGAGACTGCCAAAATTAGAGGCGCTTTTGAGCGGTAGCAAGAAGCTGATGTTATCAGACATTTATCACACCTCGATTTGACATCACATCTGAGAAGTCAAAGTTAATTTTACTCATTTCGAATCTCCTTCTCTGCCTCTGTTCGTTGGACCCCTGATGGGCAGTGATCCGCCGTTAGCATTTAATCATGAAGGCTAGGTATTTCCATCTGCTTTAGAAATAGCATATTCATCATGATGAGGTATAACAAGAATTGAAAATTGTACAGACTGGAAAGGTGTTAGGTGCCTGGGGCGCTCTGACTCAGAATGAAAATAGACCTAATTTTTTCCAAGAAACACAACAGTTTCTAGACATATGAAACCATTTACTTTCTCCTAAATGGTAATTATTTGCCATTAATCATATAGGCAGAAACATTTCACGAAGCAAGACACAGCATTGAGCAATCAGCTCGCATTTACATTTGATTTCCAAACTCCTAAAAGTATCTGTCACCTTTTTCTCCCTGCTGGCATCCTTTTAGCCGAACGAGGCAGGGATAATCGTGTTGTCATGAAATAAAGGGACCGATAGTGACTCAGCCTGTGCTCCTGTTTTAGTCAAACTGTGTCGAGTCATTGTGTGGTCCGGCTCTTTGACGCTTCACTGCAGAAGCAGTCATAACAGACCTCGAGGCCCTAATTACAGATGAGAATTTGAAGTACGGATGAGAACGGAAAACAAACTGTGTTCTCTAAAAGCTGTTCTCAGGGTGTAGTCATAATACTGACCAACAGTAACGACTTCAAACCATTATTACACCAAACAGCAGCATAGTTATGCATTTTAAGCACTCCACTATGTATGTGTGTTTTTTGCGTGTGTGTGAGAGAGAGAATGTGACATCCTGTTGTTTTTAACTGCCAACGGTTTCAGCACTACTTACTGTGTCTCTACCTCCTATGTCAGTCTCAAGGAAGTCACATGCTCTGAAAAGGTGCCAGTTATAGAAACTCTCAGGCTGATATGAACCTATTTCACACACCAACCCAAAAAGTACTCAACTTTATCTCAAACTAGGCTATCTAGATCAAAACGATCCTCCAAGCTGATGCACTCAAAGCTCATAATCACTACTTTGGTCCTTTTCTGTGTTGTGGGCTGAAGAAGCTAATGCCAACACATCTGTCACTATCTGAACCTGATATCATGTGACTTCCTGTTTGCAGGACTTTATTTTGCAGCAAAATGCCGACTGAGTTCAGGTTTTCCATGTGGCCCCTGTGCTAAAATACAATTTGGACCAGTTGATAACATGATTTGATGTTGGCCACCATGTTCTGCTCATTTTTCAGACTAAATATTCACCAAGACTCATTTGAAATGGACTGTTTCAAAGTGGGAAAGTGTTCTATGGTCAGACGAGTCCAAATCTGACATTCT
>JAQLOM010000023.1:14166655-14176854 GCA_030068315.1 Chrysichthys thysi
CATCTCCCTGATCTCATTTGAAGTGAGGGATTCCTCAGGCTTTTTCTACGCTAGCGCAGATGTTGACTATACGAGTGGGCCACAATCCCGCAGTGAGTGAGACGTCATACCTACTAATTCTGCAAGAGAGAGAAGTTGTGATCACCTGAGGCTCGGCAGATGAAGCGTATGCATGCTACTCGTATTGCAAGATCTCACACGTTCAAGTCAAAATGTATTAAAATTTCTTGCTAGTCTTGCAAAACATTCGCAGGCCAAGTTACTCGCAATCCAAGGTTCCTCTGTATATTTCTACATAAAAAAATACTATAAAGAGCAGGAGGGTAATTTCATATCAGGATGGCAGACGGGTGTTGCAGCTATTAGTTGGATATTTTTACTGGACAGTCTGTTGAAAGGGTTTTGATCAATTAAGTAGACGTGCAAGATTCCAGCTTTGTAGCTCTAATAGTTTCCAAGTTGTGAATATTTAATACATTTTAAAATGTTGGCCTCAAGTGCATTTGTATTAAATTTACAGCTTAATATCTTAAGAACTAGACTAGCTAGTGGCATCAACCTTTCAGGAGTAACTGGGCACAATTTTTATATTACAATTAAAAAAAAAAAAAAAAAAAAAAAGTACATTAGATGCCATGCACACCACTGAGTGTATTATCAGGGCCTACAAAAACCTAAGAAATAAAAAATAAATGTCACATGAATGGGTTTTCAGATGTAAACTGCAGAATTGGTAGGTAGGACACACTAACAAGAACGATTGATTTCAACTTAATCTGGACTTCCTGGGATTAAAAAAAAAATAATAAATTTATAATATATATATAGTGGTCTCAGGTACACTTTGTGCAGTTGTTTCATTTTTTTTTTTTTATTGCACTTATTCACTGCAGATCATGGGTGGGTTGTGCATGGGGAAACAGACAACCAGTCACACTTACACCCACACCTGTGGGCAGTTTTAGAGTTTTTGTTTAACACATCTTTGGGCTGTGGGTGGAAACTCCACACAGAAAGGGCCTGCTGGGCAGCCAGGTTCAAACCCAGAACCTTCTTGCTGTGACGTGACAGTGTTAACCACTGCACCACCATGTCACTCGTTTGCTTGGTTTAAAGCAAAATTAGCTGGCAAGTTTTAACACCTTAGCAAAATGTGCCACCGTTCTTCTCTTAACTTTTGATGCTGGCTTTTCTTTGCATGCAAAACCCACCAGCCTTCATTACACTACTTTTTTTATCCTTGTTGCTTTGTGTACCAATATGCAAACATTTTTTTCCTGTAGCATTTCATATTTTTGGAAATATAAAATGACTTATACAGCACTGCATGAAAAGTGAAAAGCCAAATTCCTTATCTTATATCACTCGAAAACTATTCTCGTTACAAGCTTAACAAATATTGGTATGGAATTCATTTTGCTTTCACTACATGACCTGGAAAACATCACTGGAAACCTGGTGAGGAACAGGGGGAATTTGCTTCTTCTCAAAATAAAGATCTCAAAAGATCTCCAGTCTGTGGTTTTTGGCAAAGCTTTTGTTTGATGGCTTTATTATCCCTCCAATGCAAAAAAACAAACAAAAAAAAAAACAAAAAAAAAACTGCTGCCTGCATTTTGCATTGGACAAAACTGGACTGACAAAGCAGTCTATTTAAACATGCCTTTACACATCTACCAATAATTATAATTTGGATATGGCTCATTCTATATGGTTTTGTTCTGTTGGATTTCTACAAAAGACCTTTCAAGTTGTTTTGAAGAAGGGAAAAAAAAAAAAAAAAGAGTGCATTTAAGCTGTGGTCACATATGGAACGACATGTCCCCCCACCCCCCCAGCCTCACATAGCTTACAGCACTTTTTTTTTTTTTTTAAACCATGTCTTCATACACGCATAAAATTCAGTGGTTATCAGTCACTCCAGATAGTCCTGTTCATTTCCTTTTTAAACACGAGTAGAGTGTGAAATGAAAAGAGAAAAGATTTAAAAACAAACAGGTGTAGTTCTCAGCGGGTATGCCGTTTTATTCGAAAGCCAACACACAGTTACCACAGTGGAGTCCACAGTAACTCCATCAGGACGTTAATCCCTGAGAGAAAGGCTTTTTGTACAATTTGAGATTCCAGATACTGGAGGATAAATTACAGCCATTAGCACATTTCTAAGCAAACAAACAAAAAACAAGCAGTCGTCAGAACCATGTCTGACCCACAGGCGAAAGGATAATACCATCTAAAACGATTATGTACAATTATTTTAACATGGCACAGTAAATACATACTGCTTTAAAATAACAGTCTACCCAATGTGGGTAATTGGGGGGGGGGGGGGACAGAAAGTCTCTGTATAGGGCACACTGCCATTGCTCATATAAAGTTTACATGACTACTTTCATATGATTAAGAGTAGAGACCCTAAACAGGAATGTGGAGCGGGCCGATCGAGGAGCTCAGGTACACGTGATGCTCAGTCACCTAACCTGCTGTTGATTTTGACTCACATGGACATCGGACAAAATTTAAATATTTTGGCCAAGGTGGAAGGTCTGGTCTACTCATGATGAAATGTTTGAAAGAAGCACTTTACAAGAGCAATGAGCAGTTTGTTCAACCAAGCTGTGCAACGTTCCATGAAATGCATCTCAGTACAGCTAACAAATAAAGCTGCACCAAATTCTCATTAAAACAAAACAAAAAACAAACAAAAAAAAAAAAAAGCACGCCGGGATTGTACGAGTGCACATGTTAAAAAGTCAAAAAGGGCTTAGGATACATCGCACAGCTTTGAGGCCCGTCATCACGATCATTTTCAGGACAGTTGGGGAGAAAAGTGCTTCATCCGAACGCACCACAGACGCAAACCATCCGACAGCACGTACGGAAACTGCCTTTTGCCAGCACAAATTATAAAATAAATTATAAACATTATTTTATACAAAAAGTAATAACAATAGTATAACACTGAAACTGAAAATGAAGCCAACAACGGAATTACCCTTCATCTAATTATGCTGTCCGGAGTCCTTTACAACTTAATAAAGCACTCGTATATAAATAAATATCTCTTTCAGGCTCGTCACCTCAGACCTGAAATAGAAATCCTGAATTGCATTTGGAAAAAACTAAAATTTATATGTACTAAACATGTAACGCTGGCGCAAAGAAAGGCACAGACATATTATAAAACACATTCTATGAGAATTGCAATGGATACAAGCAACATGAAGGACAGAAGCACAGCTGATTGCCTGTGAAGCCTGGTGCTGAAAGCCTTTTTTCCTGATGAGCCATGGGCCCCTTCGCTCGCTACACAGACAGGAAGCTCACGCACCAGGCAGGAAGGAAACGTCCAAAGGCAGGCCGCACAGCAGCCCGGTAAGAAGCTGAAGAAAAAAAAAAAAAAGAAAAAAAAACATGCGAGGCCGCGTTGCACTGCAATGTGAAACAAAGCAGCCACATGGGCCAATACCACACTGGTCCCTGGTGCCTTTCAGATACTGAGGCACGGTCGGGACGAGGATACAGCAGAGGAGCTGGTTGCCTTAATAGGCAACCTGAGGACACCATGGAGTATCCGGATAGAGCAGACAGTGCACTGACTTAAACCTGGAGGGGGGAGGGGGGAGACATGGGGTCAGACATGAATTTAAATCCAACCTGTATAATTATGAGCCAAGTGACTCATTGTTGACTCTTACCTGGATGGGTCCTCCTCAACTGGGAAACCTCCTTTCATATTGATGATATTCCTCTTGTTCTCAAACATACCATAACTCAGTGTAATCTGAAAAAGAGAGAAATGGGAATGAAAATTACCCCCGTGAAGCCACCTTGGGTCATTTCTGCGTCGTTTTCACAGCGAGAGTCTTGTGAACACACCTGGTTGTGGACTTCCGATCGGGACACCTGTTGCAGGTTCTCCAGATGCGAGTGGAACAAGTTGCTGCGCGTCAGCGGAACCCCCAGAACTGACTCGATGATGTAGCCGACGGTGCAGTCGTCGGGGAGACGGATCTTTTCTGCCGTGTTCATAAAATGACCGCCACTGGGAAAGAAACAGGACTTGCAGGTTACAGGGTTACAACTTATGGGCCATTTATTATAAAAATAAAATAAAAAAAACACCAGAAAGCATAAATCTATGTACATACATGAATGCAAGCTCAAGATATGTTAAATCATACCTTGCCCAAGGGCTCATTTTCAGAGCCAGACCACGGCTGATGCAGAACCCAGCTCCTCCAGTGGCAAACCAGAAATTAACTGGTCGCTGAAAAGAAAGGGCCAGTTTGAGCGTTCCCTGGCTTCAGGTCAAACTCTGAACTGATATTTCTCAAGTCAACAAGTCTTGAGCTACTTACCATCTTGTTGTCCCCGAGTCTCTCTGTAGCCTCAATGGGCCTGTCCAGGCTGGGTTTGCCGATGTACAAGTCCTGAGTGTGAGGGTATTGAGAGAGCAGCTTGAGAAGTGTCTTGACGTTCACATAGTTGTCATCGTCCACATGGCAGAACCACCTGGAGACGAGAGACCTTGTTAAAGGCACCCTTGGATTTCTTAAGTGTCCAGATGTTTGTCAGACTGATTCAAGTGTGTGTTGAAAATATTACTGCACTTACTTTTTTCCTGACTCGATAAACTTGTCGTACTCCACAGCCATCTTGCAGGACAGAGCCTGGCGACTGTGAGCAGCCGAGCAGTTGGTGTTGATGACATGGTTTCCTGCATGGAGGAGAGACAGCAGATGTGGGTCAGTGCACACGTAATACCCCTTAAACCGTTCATCAGTTTCACAGAGTCCTATCACTTGACTAATGCACATCACTTGAGGCAAAGAGCGATCAGGCATCTCCACACAACTTTTGATACCATTTGGCCTGGAGCTCCGAGCGAGATGTTCATGGGGATTATATGGCTGCTTTCAACTGATTCCAAATTTCAACAAGCAGGAATGCCTGCCCTCGCCAGGGTCATGGCGTTCATATCAGGACTGTACTCACCCATTTTCTTCTTCAGCTCCTCGTCCTCACCATCTGTGAAGACGTACGTCTGGGGAAACAAAGAACATAAGCGTTCAGCACTATTTTCTCCTGTCCATCATGGAATCAACGCAACAAAGATAACGCAGAACAGGAACTGGCTTGGTCTAAATGTGTCTTTGTGTGCTATTTATTTCATACAGACTGATTGGGAGTCATTGTCCACGTTTTAAACCATGGAAAACTTTGTCGGTTAAACAAGCCAAGCTCTACCCCACTGCATAAAAGAAGCCTTGTTGCTGCTTTTCAAACTCTCCATGGCAACTGCTCCAGAACCCCAAAGTATCCCAGACACAGACAATGAGGACAGCAGACTACACCCCCCCCCCCCACCACCACCAAAACACCATTTTACACACCCACCATACCCCCCCCCATCTCCATCCTTCATCTACTTCACACTAAATGCCATACAATTCTCGGAGAGGCTGCACATGTGAAATCAAACCACAAATCCTTCAAGCTACAAAAAAAAAAAAAAAAAGACGAGTGACAAAAAGTCTAAGTTTCGTTCACAGGTCAAGATAGAAACCACAGCCGCAGCGCAGTCAGAGCAAGGCGGGATCTTGCTCCTTTTATAGGAGAGGACGGTGGGAGGAGAAGGGCTAGATTAGACGCACTTTGTGGCAGATAAGTCCGAGCAGGTGCTCGGCAGCGGCAGGAAGCCTGGCGCTAAAGGCACCTCGATGCCACACTCCTCACACAGCCTGATGAAAGAACGTCCACCGTTAACCTGTTTACACTGCAGCTCAGGTGAGACAACACCTGCCGCTTTATTATCACAGCCACGTGTCAGAACAGGCCTGCCTGGCCATGGACACACACACAGGCCTAATTGACTCCACTGTTGCTTGGCCTTTGTGCTCAGCTTGTCAAAAACAGCCTGAACACATGCCAGAAGGTAGCTTCGCCCCCCCTACGCAAACAAACACACTCATTTGCCTTTCTGTTGTGGCTTTTTTATTTTCTTTTAACCTTGAGTGCCATCATGGTATGTTTGACTGGTTTGCAGAACAAACTTTGAGCAGATGTTCGGCGCGAGATGCCGCAGTCCGGTGCCCACTGCCTCTGTTTGTACAGCGAGGGCTGGCTGATGAAGGATCAGAGGCCACTGCTGTTTGCGCTCAGTTCGTCTGAAAAGCCAGGCTAATCGCACAAGCAGCTGCCAGCACTGGTTACTTAACAGACAGGCCGGAAAATAGAAAAGAAATCCTCAGAGCTGATTAGTATGTGTGAGCGCCTGTCTTTGAGCACGTCTGTGTGGCCATTTACCCCTAATTCACTTCCATCGACACCCGCACCTCCCTGCCGTCCCATTCTCTGGCAGGCTCTCACCGAACAATACAGAGTGTTTTCAAGATGACTAAAGCCCTCGCTGGGGGGAAACTCGAAATATGTTTGGCTGCATTTGCATACAGCTGCAGTGGTTAACTCAAAAGCGGTTTCCCCATAGCAAGGCTTTTGTTCTCCGCGTCTCCCTTGAACTGAACTATCCAATTATCAGAGACACGTTACGCCTGGGCATGAAGTAATGATTCATGACCGCTCGTTGTCTCAGGTACGTATGTGGACTCCTAAGTTTGGGAGATCATTTTGCACTTTATTATTCCAGATTTAAAAAAAAAAAAAAAAAAAAAAAAAAGAAAGAAAAAAAAAAAAAGACAAAAGGGTTTAAGAGTTGGATGTAGCGTCTAAGATTTGGGGATCCCAGTGAGACCCTCCCCATCTCCAGGGCTGGCATTGGACAGAGAAAGCAAGGAGTCTGGCTGGCTGTCTCCAGCTCCCCGGGAAGGAAACAAATAGGCGCTCCTCCCTCCATTAGCCACCCGCACAGGCTGCTTTCCTGTCTGTGCCAGGGCAAACCACAGTCAACTACCACCCCCTTCCCTTTATTTAACACGACTGAACGAGAAAATGAAAACTGGACTTCTTGAAAGAACTGACACATGCACTATGTGTGGTCAAAGTAGCTTTTTGTTTGAAATAATGGGAGGTATAATTCAGGATCTGTGTATGTATGTGTGTGTGTGTGTGTGCTGGTGGGGGGGTGTTTGTAACTGGACACCGGATAAGCACAGTACAGGCAAAAATTCTCTTTTTATTGTTGTAGGGTTCACTCGCTGAGGGAAGCTCCATTGTTCCAGGGGGGAAATTTAGAGAAACACCGGAAACCAGGAGCTGTGGTCCGAAACAATACTAGACACAGGGGATCAGACTGAAACGAATAACACTACACCGAAGAACAGCCTTATCAAAATTGATTGCAATGTATTATCCATGCCATTGTGATCAAACATGACAGGGTTTTGTGTTCCACCCAAAGCACAAATGATGCAAAACCTCATCTTAATAAGGTCTAAAATCTGACCTCTGATACCAAGGACAGCTGAGAAAAATGGTGTCGGATTAATCAAATCGCATCTGGGAAAAAGTTCTGGTTCCCAGCCAGCCTGGGACACTCCCAGGAACAGTATCAACATTAAGACTTGATTGGATCTATCGCCATTATTTACATGTAAACAGCGCTGCAGTGTGAGCCATTCGTCACCCGTACAGGAGTGCACGAAGCATGACACGATGCCACCAGAGATGGCAAACTAAAGCCAGATATGTCTCAGGATACAATCACGGGCCCACTTGGCCCTGCTCATCATGCTTTTCAAGCCGGTAGCCACCCCAGACATATGCCATCTAGTTCCCATGCTACACTTCAAACAAACAATGCATGGCCCACACTGGTTTGGCGCTGGACGTTCACTGCTGCTGGAAAAGACCTTGGGCGAATCCCTAAACACTTACACAATTACTGGGATTTCACATGCTATGGTGTTATGGGGTCCAACACTGAAAAGATCTTAGCGCGGACACCCATATGCACACACTGGGAACGCGAGGATTCATTAGCGCTAGGCCTATTGTTCTCTGAGGCCGGGCCACCTGGCACCCATTCTCTAGGAACTCCCACTTGTATTTGGGATTGTTTTGGTCTTTTATGACTGCAGCACTCTCTTGCAGCTGTCCACATTAGGGGCCTTCTGTTAACTCACCCTGCTGCCAACTTCACTTGCATCACTCACTGTGCTGAACCAAATCACTGGGAACCGAGACCCACTTTGGAAACCACCTCTTCGTCCCAGGCCTGGAAACATCCACCGAACGACCACGGACAAACGCAAGGATACGAACGGATGAAAACCTGAGCTAGGCTCCTTATCTGAACTCCCGTGCGCACTCATACAGGTCAATACTCGCACAACAAAGAACTTGCAAACCCAGGGAGCCTAATCCTAGTACTTTGATGCTCTTGGAAACCTAGAAACGTCCTTTGTTCTGAGTGAGATAAAGAACGAGGCGGAAAGTGTAAAAAGAATAAGAAAGAGTATTTCTATAGTCCTGACAACCATATTCAAATGACTGATCAAAGCAGCTGTATTCTCAAGCTTGGAAACCAAAGACCCAGAGGATGCGCCTTTCGACAGCATGTGGGGCGAATTAATCGGACTTTCGCTGAAGTATGCATGACTATTCTCAGCGGTGGATAAAATCACTTTGACTGTTCATGGTTTGCGCCTGCCAAGTGTTCCGAGGGTGCTTTTGTGGCCCACTATAAAAAGACACTCATTTCTCAGAACCACGTTTTCACACTGTGCGTCACTCGACATGCTCCACAGATCCCTGAAACGTCCCTATAGATGCTGAGCCTTTGTCTTAACGAAGCCCTGCGTTTTTTGTTGGTTTTTTTTGGTTTCTTTCCCCCCACCGTTCAGGCTTGCCTGATCCGGCCTGAGCTGCCTCGGTTCCTCGGTTCCCATGGAGAGCGGGAAGCAAAGGCCTGGGAAAGCTTTTCTTTGGCCTTCAGAAAGAGGCTTTGTTAGCCCTGGAAAGGGGGACAGCCCAGAGGCCGGAGCCGTGATGCATCCTCCGGCCTTGTGCATTCACAGGGACAACTACAGACAATTGGGAAGGAGGTGGAGGTGGTGGGGGGTGTTGGAGGGACCACAGAAGGGGGGGGAGGGCAGCACTGGGGACTCTTCCATGTACATGTCACTCAAAGGTTCTGATCCAGGCAAGGGTATGGAGGGGAGGGGGAGGGGGGGACCTAGCAGATCATGTAACACATAAGGAAAAATTTCCTTATTGGGAAGTTCATGCATTAAGATGGTTCACAGGGTACTAGATGAGGTGGAACTGCCATGCAGGAAGATGAACATAAAGGACACACGGTGCATCCCTGAATAATCTTATACACAAAGAAGCCTCAAGATGGAAACTCCTCACACAAAGGGTGTAGAGAACATTGCCAGGCTTGGAGACAAGGCTCACCTGTTGCACGGTTCTTGAAATCCAGGTTTCCAGGAGCAGCTCAAGCCGGGGTTGGTGGAACTTCTTGGTGGTCTTCACGGCGATGAAGAGGTCATCAGGGAGCAGGTCTTCGGCGGGCGCGCTGGACGGGGCTCTGCTGGTGCGCTCCGCGGTGGGGCTCTCCACCGCCTCCCTCCTGCTCCGCGTCAGCTTGGAAAAATACGCGGAAAATCCCTTCTTGTCCCCGTCCCGCGCGGCCAGGTCGCCCTCCTGCACCCCTCCACCCGCCTCCATCTCGGGTCCACTCGGCAAGGCGCGCATCCCCGGCTCAGCGTCACCGTGCGCGTCACCGTGCGCGCTCCTGCGCTGCTGCGCCAGTACCACGAGCAGCGCCACACAGGTGACGGCGGCTGCTGCTCCAGAGAGCATAGTCTTCCTGCTGGAACTTTTCAACATGTTGGGATCACTCTCAGACCAAAGGACACTCCTCCGTGACGGCCACCGCATACCATAGCAGAACACGCGCACGTGGAGTGATGAGTACACGCGCTGCGTATGGGGCACTGGGGGAGAAACGCGCTCCCGGCGCCAAGACGCGCTTTTATAGGGAGCCCGTGGCCCAGCCACGCCCATGTGGGCGGGGCTAAAACGGATGTCGAGCGGGAAGTACCGCGGGTGTTTGGCAGTGCAAGGACACCCGCCCACACACATGGAGGCAACTGGGGGCAAGGAAAGCCCACGAAAGGGCCTGAAGGAAAGGCAACTTTCTGTAGAGACTGAAAAAAAAATAAATAAATAGATAGATAGATAGATAGATAGATAGATAGATAGATAGATAGATAGATAGATAGATAGATAGA
>JAQLOM010000023.1:14182728-14195580 GCA_030068315.1 Chrysichthys thysi
CCGAACCCGGGGCTCGAATCCAGGACCTTCTCGCTGTGAGGCGACAGTGCTAACCACTCAGCCACCGTGCCGCCCTTACTCGGTAATGTATTAGAATAATAATGATTTGTGCTTTTCAATCATGTTTTCAGTAGCTGAGACTCTTCACTGTTCTGACATTCCGTAGATGTCTGAACAGCCGAGTAACTGCCTGGCAGTCTTCAAACAACGTCTGAAGACCTACGCCTTCCTGAATTACTTCAAAGGACTGGCTCACCCTTCCCAGAACCCTTTGCAGCAAGTACCAAGTCACCATTTTTCACACGGTTAATATGGCAAATCAATCCCGCGGCATTCCAAGTCATAGATCTTAAATCGGGACCTGAAACTGAAGGTGTTTTGTCTGTAAAGTGTCTGTAGTTGAAATCCTTTCCACCAATCTGTTCCATTTTTGGTTGCAGTGGAAGGAAAAGATAAGGCATGTTTTGTTCAGATCTTCCCCGTAGGACGCGTAGATGAAGATAAAGTCTGTGATGGGTTTCAAAGGGATCGCTAATAGTGAATTTGTGATGGTTTTGCTGTTCAAAGAGCTAACAGGTAGCAAGCACATGCTTTCAAAAGTCAAACAACGCACTGGATTCTGGGAATGGTGTGCAGGCCCATTTAAATTAGCACTTTAATTTATTTAATTGTTTTTCTTACTGTATATAATATTTCCTCCGCAACAGAGTTTTTGTAGACTGATAGTTTTCTTAGCCCATGATCGAGTGAGCCAGTATCAGGATGCATTTACTGATAAAGACTTCAAAGCACTTCTGTAAGTCCCTCTGGATAATGGTATCTGTCGCATGGCGTAAAAGTAAATGCAAATGAACGAGTAAGTTACTCTCATTCCAGAGCTCCAGTAGCGCAATTGGTTAGCGTGTGGTACTTATACAGCCGTACAAGTGAAGTCATGCCAAGGTTGTGAGTTCAAGCCTCACCTGGAGCATGGGTTTTAAGATTCACCTACAAACATCCTGATTACAAAGGATAACTTTGAGAAAGTCCAGAATTTTACTTCAGTTAAGCAAGTTGGATAGATTATGTAGTTATTCTTTTAGAGTTAGAGGTAGCTGAGTGATTAAGGTTTTAACCTAATGCACAAAATATCATGAGTTCAATTCCTCCCATTGTTCCAAGGCTCTTAACCCTGAACTGCCCTGTGGTACAGTGGAACCTCGGTTTTCCTCGGTAATCCGTACGAAAACAATTGGTGAAATCTGAAACCGATGAAAACCGAGGGAGTTATTTCCATATGAATTCACGTAAATCCAATTAATTCGTTCCAGACACCCCAAAATACATACCAAAATAAACACAAAATAAACACATCACAACGAATATGTCCTGTATACGCAGTAATCACTGACATGTAATTGTAGTATTAGCACTCGCAATCAATAAAAAAGCACAGAAACACTGGAAAGCAATGGAATTGTTTGGCTAGATGTGCGGGGTGATGCTCACACAACGAGAAACAACGCCACACTGAGCAGGAGAACGCGTGGGTCGCCCTTTGTTTATTAGTTGTTTTCGCAAAATCAGCAGCGAAATTGGCGGGAAAAATTTACGAAAACCAAAACCGATGAAAACCGAAGTCAACAAAAACCGAGGTACCACTGTATCCTATCACTATTATCTGTAGCTTTGGCTAAATGTGTCATGCAAATGCTACATACAGATTAGCTATGAAGGAAAGTCACCCAGTGTTGTTTGTCCAGCCATGTGCCATAGCAGATGCACAACTTTTCTTCAACCCTTTTCATCACAGGTGATCAACTGTGCTGCTTTTCAGGTTGAGAAAAAAAAAGATTTTTACTGATGGGAATGTCACTATTTGGCCATGTCTCTAAAGCCTGGGAGTGGAGAAGCCTGGACAAGAAGGTAGCTGTCTGTTGATGAATTAGCCCAAAAGCCCACAGAAAGCCTTTCTTCAACCTATACCGGTCGCTTTTGTGCTTAGAAGCTACCTTGCTGAGTTGGACAATGGGGGAGCCACTGGAAACTGAGCCATGCTCCTGCACTGCCTGGAGCCCATTAAGACCCAAAGCACTACTGTAGCGCTCTCTCATCAGAGCCGCATTCTCATTCAAATTGCTTAGTGCATCTCAATGGGCCTCTAGAAACAGCAGCTGCATGGCAACAGTAAACGAGAGCCGTATTGTGGCTCAAAAGTGTTTCTCTCTCTCTCACTCTCTCTCTGGTGTAAGGGAACAAGGTTGAGTCATGTATTTTCATCACAAGTATTATTTCTCAATTAATAACTGTCCAATACCTAATTAAATATATGCCCAGGATATTATCAAATGTTAAAACACCACCATGAGAGCAACATGCTACATTAATTCTTAATATACTTGTGGAATAATCGTCTTCTTTGCAGTAAAATGAGACATTGCTAATTAAGCTTCAGCACCACTGGATGGGTGCAGGACCCTTACAGAGGGAAATGACTTTCCAGGAATGCAGAGGGCTCATCAGTGAGGGTACAGGAGATTCTATTATGTGGACAAACTGGTGCAGTTGTAATTAAGGGATAAGTCACTATTCATATTCAAATGGTGCAAATGGGTTTTCTTTCTCTGCAACCTTTTTATAAAGCTGTATTCATCTTACCTTGGAAGTGGGAAGTTGGAATTCGGAATGATGTCATTTTCTACCTCAAGGTCCAAAGTGGGGAAAAAGTAGTTGCCTCCATGTTGGTTTTTGTTACCAACAAGCCAGTCAGCTAACTGTGACGAGTGATAAATATTTACCCTTTTCAAAACAGTGAACTGTAGCGAGGTTTTTTTTTTCGTAACTCATTATTTCCAACCTAAAACTGGGAAAAACCTCAGAAAAAGCTCCATCAGTCCAGAATTCCTAAACGGAAACTCGAGACGGCGTCCTCTAACCCCCGAATTCGGCAAAGGACATCAAAATGGGGCGGTGGTCGCCTAGTGGTTGGGGCATTGGCTCTTCAATTGGAAGGTTGTGGGTTCAAGGCCCAGGTACACTGAGTAAGGTACTGTCCCAGGGCACTGTCCACTGTCCACCAGGGCTGCCCCCTGCTTCACAAGGAGAATGGGTTAAATGCAGAGAAGTAATTTCACTGTCACGTCGCTCTATGCTGTGCTGTGCTGTGTTTCATGTGTGATAAGTCACTACTATTACAAATCAACATTGCTGCTCACAGCATGAACAGTAAACACAGTGGCACTTCTTACCTTTAAACATGTTACACCGTATGTACAAGGATTTGCTTTAAATCAGTCAATATCCAAACAGATTTGTTTGCTAGACCTGTAGACCATTGACTACACAGTTCACGAGGAAAACACGTATACGTATACAGCACATATCTCATCAGAGTTAGCTGGCTAGCTTGTCGCTAACAGAACCTAAACATGTTTCCCAAATGCACAAACATCATAAACTTTCCAATTCCGAGCATTAATATCGCACAGTGACAGAGTTTGTCTTTTGTCCTTTTCTCAGGAAAGGGAGTGTGATTAGCTATACAAGCTAGTGCGTGGATCAGAAGTGTCATTTTCCACACATCGGTGGTTTCAGGCAGGTGAGGAGAACAGCACGAGGCAATCACGCAGGCGTGAAGGTCTCGGCATGAAGTGGGAAAAATCTCAGCCCTGTTTAATGAAAGTCACACTTGAACTTCAAAGCCTTAATCTTCCCGATGAGCTAGAGCAAACTTTTCAAGTGTCTCTTAATCTCTGTTTTCTACATGTGTATTTTTGTATCTAATGAAAGCCACATGTTGTTGCCGTGACTCTGGAGAACGGCGGGCCCCTGAAGTAAAACATCATCATCTATCGACGTGATTATTTTGTATTTGTTTAGCATGCTTTTTTAAACGTTTAAATTTTTTTTTGGTTGACTTCTCATTTTAAAGTTATCATTTTCGACCTGTCACACAGAGCATTCCATAGACTGAGCTCGGCTCACTGATCTGCACTAAATAATGCAGCGCTCTGCTATTTGGAGCAACACATTTGCATGATTGCTCTTGGACCGAGTCTTTGTCTTTGCTCTATTTCTACCCTGCCTCCTATTTCCCATAGTTCCTTTTTTTTTTTTTGTGGCCTCTTCTCTATGGGACATGGCTGTTTATGCAACTCCTGGAGGCTGGGATGCTCCACTGTATCTTAGGTTTATGTAAATATAACAGGAAAGGATTAATGGTGACACCAGACACTTCCTTAATGGAAGCCATTAATAATAGCTAATCAGTCTCTCTCTCTCTCTCTCTCTCTCTCTCTTTCTTGCAAGGCTTTTTTGTGTTCAGGAGACATAACTTACCAGTGTGTGCCAGTGGAAAGAATGGAAGTACTGGGAACTGATACAGTTGGCAAAAAGAGCAGGGAGAGAGCGAGAAAGAGAGACAGGATGGCCATGATGGAGTAGAATGACAGGGAACGGTGGTGCGTGAGAATCTCACAGGGATTTCTCCCAAACTGCTGAGCTGGAGAGAGTGAGTATGCTGGGAAAACGCTGAGTGATTCACTGTGTTTATTGTGCGTGATGCTAATCACATAGTTCACACACCAAGGACGAGGTGCGAGACATGGGAAAAGCTGCACACGTGCACAGAGAGGGGCATCTAGTGAGCACACTGATTATTGTAAGGACTTCTCTTTTAAAAAAAAAACAAACAAAAAAAACCCCCAAAAAAACCCTGTATTTTATCACTTCATACCGGACCACACTGGCCGTTCATAGAGTTCTCCCAGGACGTCTATGTTTTATTCTACATTATTACTAGACCTTCAAAGTGGGCCAGCCAAAGTTTGGCTTTTTTTGTCTTACTTCTCCCCATCTGGAGCCGATGGTTGTGCGGGAGCCAGTGCTGGGAACCAGAGAACCATTTTAAAAAAAAATGGCCCACATTAAACATTTACGTAATTAGAATAATAAGAACCGTGGAGAATTTTACAAGTTTTGTCGGTTTTCAGGCGATATTTTACCACCCAAAGGCAACATGCTCAGGACCTACACACACACACACACACAAACACACACACACACACAGACATAATGAGTCTTGGCAGGGTGATGTCATGATGCAGTGTCTGATGGGTGAACCACCACTTTGGTATGGCTAGTCAATCGAGTGAGAGAGGCAGCCTTGCTAATCATAAAAAAAAAGGTCTGAGTGTCAGAGTCTTCATACAAGTATAAAACAGACTGCAAAAGTCAAGGAAGAAAAGTTTAAGGGGTGATGATATTCCTCAGGACGCAGTGGCAGGAATTCAGGAGTACCCATGTACATACGTAAAATTGACCTACCTACCAACTTCTCAACTACGCTTAAAGGCTTGCATTTAATCCACACCATCAATGAGATTCATTTTTTCCGTATCACGGTACTTGGCATCCCTCTGGGGTTTGTCGCGATTCACATAACATCTCCGCGTCACTCGCTTTGAAGCACGACAAGTCTGAAAATCCACAGTGAAACAGCAAATCCTTTAAGCTCTCCCAGTGTGAGTTTGAAAGCATGAGAGAGGAGAATTAATCAAACCAAAATGGCCGAAGGATCTCATGATGCGGCACAGGATATGCGGGTGTCCGTCTGTAGGGCATAAAAATAATACGTCTGTGCTGTTTCCATTTTTTTTACAGGTGTTACCTCCATTCCTCAGACCATATACTGTCCAAAGCTAACTGTTTCAGCATAAAGCTATCTTCACTGTTACACTGACAATTACAATTTACCGACCAAAATGCAAATGCTAAAATTGACAATGCTAACAAAAGAAGCTATAAGCTTGTCCATAGATGTGTTTTCATTGGTTTTAGCTATCTCGTCTTTGTAGCTTGCTGCTTAAAGCTTGTTTTGTTAGCGTGAGCAGTGTTAGCGTTAGCATTAGGGTTTTGTTCAGTACATTGTACTTGTCTGTGTAATAGTTGGCAAAAGTTACGTGACTCATTTGAACAATCAATCATCTCTTGTTTTACTGGCTGGTCTGAAAAAGACAAACATGAAACGGTTGCAAAGTACAGTTATCGTCATGGTTACAAAACGGTGCAGGCTCCAAGTAGCTGATGTCACTGGTTTCTGTTTTCAGACCGGCTGCATTTTGGAACCAAAATCTGGAACCAAATTTGAATTTGCCAACAGAAAAAAAAAGCTGGCACTTTTGCAGTGGAAACTGAGTGAATGGTTCCTTAAAGTGATTTGACAGTCTGCCAATATTGAAACGTGCACATGCACGAGTGGCACCATTACAGTACACAGCTGTCAGGACACCAATATGATATATATACTTCTGACCTGAGCCTACAGTCTGACCAAACTAAACAAACAAACAAAACAAAACTCAAGCATAGTTTTTCCTAGCCGTCTATGTATGCCTAGAGAATGTTTTATTGAACTATTTCATAAAAAGAGATACATGAGACAATCCCAGGGCCTGATACTGAAGGCAAGGCACATGACTGCACATTCTATATTAAATATGAATGTTGGAATTATTATTGTTAAAAAAAAACAATATTCTACATCAGAATTGTGATTCTGCAAATACTCTTAAAGGAACACTTATACACCAATCAGCTATGGCATTAAAACTATTGACAGGTGAAGTGAATAATGCTGATTATCTCATTACTGTGGCGCCTGTTAACGGGTGGGATGTATTAAACAGCATGTGAACGGCCAGTTCTCGAGGTTGATGTGTTGGAAGCAGGAAAAAATGGGCAAGTGTAAAAATATGCGCCACTTTGACAAATTGTGATGGCTAGGCAACTGGATCAGAGCATCTCCACAACAGCAGGTCTTGAGGGGTGTTTCTGGTATACACTGGTTAGTACCTATCAAAAGTAGTCCAAGGAAGGACAACTGGTGAATCAGTGTGAGTGTGAGGATCATGGGTGCCCAAGGCTCCTTAACGTCCACAGGGAATCAAGGTTGACTCATCTGGTCTGATCCCACAGAAGAGCTTCTGGAGCACAAATTGCTGGAAAAGATGATGCTAGCTATGGTAGAAAGGTGTCAGAACACACAGTGCATCACAGCTTGGTGCATATACTGCAGCTGCGTAGCCGCTGACTCCTATACACCACCAAAAATGCCTTCAGTGGGCGTACCTGGGGAAGATATGGCACCAGGATGCACTATGGGAAGAAGACAAGCCGGTGGAGGTAGTGTGACGCTCTGGGGAATGTTTTTCTGGGAAACCTTTAGCTCTGGCATTCATATGGATGTAACCTTGACACACAGCACCTACTGATACATCGTTTCAGACCGAGTACGCTCCTTCATGACAAGGGTATTTCTAATGGAAGTGGTTTCTTTCGGGAGAATAATGCGCCCTGCCACAATGCAAAAATTGTTCAGGAATGGTTTGGAGAAAGAGTTCAAGGTGTTGACTTAGCCTCCAAATTCCCCAGATCTCAATCCAAATGAGCATCTGTGGATGTGCTGGACAAACAAGTCTGATTCATGGGGCCTCACATTGCAACTTAGACGACTTAAATGATCTCCTGTTAACGTCAAAATCACTGATATGAAGTTTTCCCCTTTTCTGATGGTTCTAGCATTGGTGTCACTGCTGCTTGTAAAGCGATTCGTGATCCCTCTTTGTCTCCACTTTCTCTTTCTAGTCATGTTCAGACATTCCAGTATCGTTGACATTTGCATAATAAATACTTTACTGGAGATGGACAAAACTAAACTTGCCTAGTCTTGGACATATATGGGTATCTTAACCCATTAAATTATTTTTTTTTGCTTGTTCTCATTATTCTTCTCAGTTCACTGTATTATTTATGCCGTGCGTGTGTACATAAAACACAATTTATTACAAGCAGTACAAACATTTTTACAAACAATCCGATGCGTATTTATTATACAGTCTGCAAAAATTAGAAAATGAATTCCCGCTAAGAGCATTTTTGTTGTTTAATTTACCAGTGAATGGACTGCCGGGGACATAGATGAGACAGTTCTTCTTCAATATTTCATCTCAGTAATTGTAAATATTATTCCAGACTGCTTTGAAGAGAAATTAAGCATTTCAACATAGATGATATCTCTTTCGTGATCATATTTTGTTTGGATTAATACTGAAATCTGCTCACTGAAAAAAGATCACAGGCTTTGAGAATGCCCAGCATGAGGTCAAAGGCCAAAGCTAAGCCTCTGTTTCTCAGAGTATGCAATGATTTCTTAAGCTGAAAGCCAACCCCTTGTATTAATAGCTGTGCTCCTGGCAGGTAAGCAGCCCTGGGGTCAACCTTTGCTCACTGGCGCCTCTGTGTCATTGGCCTGACCTGCCGCAGTTCCTCCGAGATCGTAAATGTCCTCGGCCGCACACCAGCCTGATATTTGATCCACCTCCTGCTGATTCTGGCTGGTGGGAGCTCCTGACTTCCACCCCCTCAGGAGCCAGAAGTTTTCAGTACAGAAGGAAGCCCTGGACTGTGACGTTAGGCTGACTAATATGGCTCATCAACCTGCACTCAAACATGCATTTGATCCCCTTTACTCCACAAAGAAAGAAAGTTATGGATGTGCTACTAATTCTTCATAAATAATCATGCAATCTTTACAAATATATGAAATATACTGTGTATGTTTGATTTCAGTGATTTCTGTCTTTTTTTTCTTTTTCTTTTTTGGTTTGAGGGGTTGTTTTCCTCTCTCTACTTCCTCTAATGCATTTTACTCCTTTAACTGAGCTTTTCCCCCAATATGTCATGGATGGTGATATTTTGATACTCAGTGACTTTACTTTTTGGATGTGATGCTCACCTGGAGCTCAATTCATATATGATAGGGGATTTTTTTTTAATCAGGTGAAATTGCGACATTAAAACACTGAACCATTTAGATCCAGGACTGAGAAAATCTACAGCGTAAATAATATATTATTATGGATCTATGAATAATGTAATAATATTTTACTCTATGTAGGCTAGTGAGCATTTCAAATGCGTTCAAGTAGTTGGAAAATCGACACCGTGAGTGTTTACTGAGGTTGTGCCATCTATGTAGGCCAAAGATGTGTTTTTATTTTGTTTCATTTTGTAGCCAGTGATATTTTGACACTGATATTTAAGACCTACTGGTGGCACGGTGGCTTAGTGTTTGGTGCTGTCGCCTCACAGCAAGAAGGTCCTGGGTTCGATCTCTAGGGTCAACCCTGGAGCCTTTCTGTGTGGAGTTTGCATGTTGGTTGCAAGGGTTTCCTCCGGGTACTCCGGTTTCCTCCCACAGTCCAAAGGCATTCACAGAGGGGATTAGGCCAATTGGCGACTCTAAATTGGCCGTAGGTGTGAATGTGAGTGTGAATGGTTGTCTGTCTCTGTGTGTCGCCCTGCGGTGGATTGGCGACCTGCCCGGGGTGTAACCCCGCCTCTTGCCTGAAGTCAGCTGGGATTGGCTCCAGCAGAAGATGAATAAATGATAAACAATATTTAAGAACTTAGATATAGATAAGATCAAGAATATAGATGATTTAAGAGTCATGGCATATGTTCCTAATAGTTTGGGACCTGTAAAATGACCCTCCAAGAGCATTGTGTTTATCATATCTGAAAATCGTTTTCAGGCCTAGCGAACCTGATGTGTGGAAAGTAGAGGAGAAAGCAGCATATGTATGCTCCATGTGCGGCCAGCAATATTGCATCCCTGTAATACAAAGCAGACACGGTGACTTTGTTCTTCAGTGGCTTTACAGCATAAAGGGCAGAAGAAAATGTAGAACCAGGAACGCAAAGAAACACTTCCCAAATCCTCTCTGTCTTCCATCACTTGGGCAAACTGTAAGGACAACATTTTGAAGGGGGTTTGGAGTCTTAAAATGCTCAACCAAACAAAGAAACAAACAAGCAACAATCCTGTTTTCCATGAAGTTCTTGGTTCTCAGACCTATCCAAAAAAAATCACTTGTCTACTCAGGACCAGAAAAGCAACCCGGACTTGCCATGAATATACTTTATAGTTTTCTGTTTTTCCTTTTAAAGCAAGCATAAATTGTGGAGTCGGTTAGCTCTGGTATTATTTACCTCCTAATGGACTCTTGGATGTTGTGAGAAAAGAAAATGGAGTGTGGTAATAACTTTCTTATTAGTTTAGAAATAAAGAAAGCATTAGGCAACTTTTTATGATAGGAACAAATTAGACATATGCATATCCAAGCAAGAAACAGCACATGGAAATGGCCACCACCTGTTAGCCACGGATTTATCCTGTCTGCTGTCTGGCACTTGTCCGTTCTTACAAATACAAACAGACGCCTGTACATTCGTTCTGGCTAGTTGATAGAATCTTCTGCTCTATTTGGTGCTCAAAATTCAGCTCTTGGTTCATTTCCTGGGCAAGCGGTAAATACACAGGCTCATCTTCTCTTCAAACAGGCCTTGAGAGGGTGGACCCCAGCAGCCGTCCAGGCATTGAGTGTGTTTAATAGGACCTGACAGCCTCAGTTGAAAAGGTTTTTAAAGAGAACCGGGGCCTGATTCATCCCCATAGTTAACCAGGAGCCCTCTTGTTAAGATTCAACCACTTAACATTGCCACTCCATTGCTCAGAGACAGGATGTGAGGAAAAACTTTCAATGAGCCAGGTCCAATTTTGTCCAGCTCTTTTGTTTTTCATGAAATTTAGGTTCCTCATTAAGAGCTGCATGAATAATCTAAGACCAATTTTCAAACTGAGGTTTGTTTGGGTCATAATTAATGCATGATTCTGATTTTGCTCCATAACGAGGTTTGACGTTGTCCAATGAGGGATATATAGTGGTACCTCAGTACTCAAACTCATTAGAACTTGAAATTTCTCAAGAGTCGAACCAACCAGTTCTAAAAAAAATGTCTAGAACTCGATCTGAATCTCAGAATTTGAACCGTGGACTTGTACGTGTCATGAATCTGCCCGCGCGGAGCCCCCTTTTAATACACCCGTTTTGGGTATCCATGATAGTGGTGCAGTCAAGAAGACATGCGCCGTTCCAAGAACACTCCGCTGCAATGCCACTGGCGCATGCGCTAGGACTCACGCCATGCCCGAGTGTCACGGGGGATACTACAGGTGTTAAGCATTTAGTAACTAATGACAGACTCACTAAATGCGTAAAGACTCGCTCAGTCACACCAAGGTACGACGCTTTAGATTGCATTCCCCGCGCTATTGCCAAGCCTTGATTATTATCTCTTTATGCTTCCTGGTTTTGACCCTTTTTCTATCCATTTTGGTTTTTGTGATTATAGCCTTTGCCCTTGTTGTTGTGCTTGCCGTTCGGATATTCCCTTGCCTGTTTTGAGCACCTGTTTTGCCTGCTGTTTGTCTGTAGCTCTGCCGTGATTGCTATTAAAACCAGTACGGATCTTACTTCGATCTCCTACCTGCACATGTGCCCGCGCACACACTACATTCCTGACAGCATGCGCGGGGAAATGAGTCACGCGGCAGGTCTCTCAGTGGAAACAAAGGGTAACGGTTCAGTCTCAGCCTCGCATTCGCTGTGATAGCATCGTTTGTTGGTGATAGTGCTTATTTTTTATTGAAAATATCAGGTGCTTTTTATATCATTTTGGTAGCCATTGCATACCAAAAAGTTAGGCAATAGTTGTACAAATGTTACAACCTAAAAGTTTGCGATTTACGAACAAATACAGAGTAATAATAACAATAAACACTTTACAAATGACTGTTTTGATAAATGTGCTTAGATGTGTTTAGTATGTGTTCTTCTTGTTTTATTCTGTTCATTTTGTGTTTAAATGCAAAAAAAAAAAAACAACATATTTAGGTGTCATTTTTTGGGGCCCGGAACCAATTAATTGGTTTTCCATTATTTCTTATGGGGAAAATTCAATCAGATTCGAATCCAAGTTCTGAATGGATTAAGTTTGAGTTCTGAGGTACCACAGAATTCAAACTTAATCCATGTACATTATATATATATATATGAGAGCAAGCTCCCCTTGTCCAGTGACCGTGGGAAACCCTGTATTACCTCAGGTTCCAGAGATCCAGATTTCCCCGGGGAGCAGGGCAGAGAAGTGGCTTAAATTTCTCCACATTTGGAGCTATTTAAGGAAACCATTGTGAGCATCTGACTCTGTTGCATGATGGATCCAAGTGATTCAGGTGAGCTGGAAACGGTTTCTGTGGACTAGATGACTGAACAGCTCCTTATGGTTTACAAATGAAGTGGGTGATTAGTCAGAGCTCAAGAGGTCTGATTTTGTTTATCGAATATCTGCTGATGTAGGCGCTATTTTGTTCTCCTCACAAAGAAGCACCTTGTACTGTTCAGTTTCAGATGTGAGGCATGAATAGTAAACCAACACCTCTCTCACCAGCTGGTTCTGCTTGTTGTGAACCATGAGACATTATGCTATTTTTTCAAAGGGAATAATGCACGATTAAGACTAATGGACCTTACGCAGCGCACTGACTCTTGGTTGCTGGATGAAGTTAAGTATCGATGGCGTTCTCTGTGCTGTTCCCGACATTAGTCAGGCTTTTTTGATTTGAGTAAATTGAATCAGTGTCAGAGCTAAGACGTCTTTGTTTAGCTGCTGTTGTTTAGCTTTGTTTAGCAACAGTTTGAAATTGTGACCTAAAAAAAAAACATTGGAAACATGAATTTCAAAAAATCTCTATTTTAATACAGTGGACCCTTGGCCTCCGAATGAGTCAGATGGCGAACAAATCGATGTGCAAACTAAATTCCCGAGGAGATTTTGTATTCACTGAGGAACATATCTTCGACTGACGTACAGACAGCCAACCGACGCTTCACAGCACAAACATTCAGTTCCGGTCAAGCACTCGTGGTGTGAACGTGTTCAACGCATTTTTTCGTTGTGTTTCTCTGCATT
>JAQLOM010000023.1:14195680-14206818 GCA_030068315.1 Chrysichthys thysi
CGTCTCCACCGCAAAGGGAACGTGCATTAAAATCATCTGTTTATTTCATTTAGGTTTATTTTTCTATAATTAAGGTAATTTTAATTTTATTCTATGTTTTATCGCCACATAAACCCATAATACACTTTAAAAACATGTTTTGAGGCTGAAACACATTCATTGTATTTACATGCATTTCAATGGGAAACACTGATTCAGGTCGTGAACAAATCGGGTCACGAACAGAGTCTCGGAACGGATTCAGTTCGTGAGTTGAGGTCCCACTGTATTGCAAAAACAAAAAAACAAAAACAAAAAAAAACCCCACCAACAACAACTAAAACGTTTTCATGCTCACATGAGGTGGGGGTTTTTTTTCAGACAAAGCGATATTTCTAAAAGTTGACACGGAAGCACATTTTTCACATTTAAGTCACATGATATCACATGGCATGAAGAACAAATGGAAATGTGACCTTTTTGAAGAAAAAAAAGTGCTCTGGAAGAGCTATCACTAGAGGAGAAAAACCAGCTTTAAGCACGTAACATCACTCAATGAAAACACAGACCAGTCGCAATTGTGCATTAAAAAAATTGCACTTTATTTGGTGAAATAAAAAACTGCAATGGATCCTGGCTTCCGATTCTCTGATCAGCAAATCAGTGCCAGAACAGTGTAAAGAAATGAAGCAAAATAATGCCACTCTCGATGTAGCTCATTTTTTTCCACACACTGCTGCCCATTATAGATAGCGAGAATTATTTATTCAAATTGATATATGATGTATGCTCATGACGCAACATGAGGCCTCAATCTCAGTCTCTCCTTGTTGCCTCGCTAGCTTTTTCAGTGTCAGCTTGATGTGTGAGGACACCAAGATAAAATTGCAGACCTAGTCCAAAGCGTTCATAGGGACTACTGATGGAGAAATGGGATGGTATGTGGATTCGGTGAAACAAAACACGAGTAACTTGTCAGCAACCGAAAAGAAGCCAGCAGTCTTCAACAAGACTCTCACTGGAGCCAGACACTATAACCAGATCTTGGTGTGAAGACCGACCACACACGCGTGCTCGAGTTCGTATGCCAGCGCCAGGGAGGTGTTGAGCGTCAATTTAGCAAGTGAATGAATGAATCTGAGTGGAAAATGTACAGTATTCTGTCATACACACAGCTTATGACTACACCTCCTACGCTGAACCCAGAAATGTTTTCATTCAGATGTCGTCACTCTGACCCTTTGGGCAGAGAAAACGTTTTTAACACGAGGGAATTTTGAGTTTATTTTTCAATTTTATGAGCCAGCTGCAAGACTACGGTGTGATCCCGAGAGGCCACGCAAGTCTGATTAAAAACATACAAAAAAATCATGAGATAGCTATGTGTGGGAATACCTCCCATGTGCCTCCAACTTTGTTTATTCCTTTTTTTTGCTGTTTAGTCTCAAGCTTTCACAGATAATGCTTACTGCCAGATTTGTCTACACTCATTGTGATTTTAAGAGATAAAGTATGACACGGTGGTGAGAACATGTCCTACAGTAAAAAGCTCTTATAATACTTCTTTTGATTCGCGCTTAAAAAACGTTATGCGCCGCACCGTTCATGTGACGTACATGGTTTTATTGGACGACGCACATAACGGCCTCGAATATGAAAACCTTCTGTGAACTATCCGAAGCCTTCACGTGTTCCTCCGGCGTCTCGTGATTGGTCAGACTGGTCCGCGTATCAATAACTGCAGCTTCTTTTCACCGAGGGTGGCAGAAGGACTACATAAGCCCATGCTCACTCTTCGCCCCTTTCCCACAACCTCCAGGCACCTCTGAGGAAGTCATCCATGCCTAAATGTGCCTCCTTAATCAAAGACTGAATGTAGAAGTTGTCCTGGAGGTTGGCTGTCGCGGGTATGGCATTAGCAAAGCACATGCTCGGCTTTCAGGCTCCAACAATGAAGGCTATTGTGTTGCTTCAGAGCTGTCTATTGAGATTTGGGACGGGTCTCCGACAGCAAGACAATGCCGGAGCAATGGCAAGGCAGGCCCTAATGAGCACAACTGAAACGCTGAGGAAAGGGATCTAAGTTTGGACACTGGCTTTGGACACATGTACATAGCACAAGATATGAGACACTTTGGACAGTGTTACCAAAAGAAGAAAAAAAAACCCACCTCCTTCCTTTAATCCCGTCAGTCATGCAATCGGAGCCTGAATTGTGGAGATTGCATGCTTTAAAATTATTATGAAGTGGTTTACTGGTCTGTATTACATCTATGAGTATATGGTAACCATTACAAGCTGTAATGATCGAATGGATTTGGCTGTGGATATGAGATATTAGATCTGGTTTAGATCATAAAACAGGGAAGGAGTCACACTGGTACTGCGTTCCTCCAATGGAAAAGCAATTAGATTGAAGCCAGCTGCGGTTCATATATGATTTCGCTTTTGTTATGGTGACAGATCGGTTGCTTTTGCTAAGATCGTGATTGCTGTAGTTTCGAAGAATAACGCCCTAGCTCTGGCATTTACATATTACACTGTTTACAGATGGGATTTTTTTTGGCCGAAGTAATACCTGCAATGCTAGTTTGAATGTTTTCTCCGTAGAACAGTACTTCATGATATCTGCATTGTTTGTGGTTGTCTGACGTGGATCATAAGCAAGCGACCAACTTTTCCATGCATAGCAGATGTATTCTTGCTAATGCACTTTCAGATTTTTGGACCCCATAGCATATTTTGGCAAAAAATATCAGAGACTAACTTTCTTTAATGCTTGGTTCTTCCATTCTATTACGGCATCGCAAAAAAAAAAAATAATAAAATTTAATCTTTAGGTCTTCCTGTGCTACAGGATTTCTCATGCGTCCTTTCGTTCTTGTTTTCCTGGAGTCTAAAATAACTCTTTCCCACCCATCAAGGATATTTTCTATCATACTGGTTTATATAGTATTTGTTTTGCTTGGGCTTTGATCTGTCAGCATAACTTTGAGACATTAGCCATGAACTTAGACCTGCAGCGGGGATTACACCAGCACTTTTAATAACACGCAATCCATTTCCCAGCTGCCTTACATCATCCTTCGTGTGTATACGGAGAGCTTGGCGAAACTGAATTAGCATGGACCTGACAAACCTTGTTATCTGGCACGGCATTCATCAAACGCTGGTGTTAAAAGACTCATTCTGCTGTTTAGCTTGCTCCCGTCTCTTTCGCGTCGGCTCTCGGAAAATGACCGAGCTGTTTATAACAGTCAGGGTGGAGATCCCTTTCTTAGAAGGTTTTTATTGAGGCTGTTTACAGTGTTATGTCAAGACCAGAGTGTTAATGCAGAAGAGGGGCTCTACTTTAAGTAGTAAAGCAGTAAAGTAGTAAAGTTCATCCACAAGCTCTTTCCTCTCTCTTTCTCTCTCTCTATCATATATATATATATATATGATTATCCGCTGTCTCAGGCTGGTTAAGAGGGGGATTTAGTTTCTCTAAAGGGGGAGGTTGAGAGCCTTTGTGTGGTGCGTGCCATCCAGTGTAGAGAGTCTCCTTTCTCCCCTTTCTGCAGGAAGGCCATTTTTATTGAAATGAAAGCCATCTATCAGAGCCCTGAGAGCCTCCATTCATGGCCTTAGAAAGGACATGCTGTAGACGGACCTGTCTGAGGCCTGCCCAAACACGCACACGGCAGATGTATTAAAGAAAGCGCAGGCTGCCCTCCTCCTGTCAGCTTCAGCTTTATGCTAATTTCCACACTTGCAGCATTGATATTGTGCCTTGAGTATGCTATGGATACAGCTACATTCACAGTGCCACAGTGACTAATTCTTGGCTCCGTGTCAGGGCCAGACTGGCACCATCGTGCGCCGATCGAATTCACGGCTTTGTGACTTCAGCCTTGAGGGCATGGACGCTGTCGTTCACAAGGCACTTCTTCTTAGCGTGCTCCATGACTGCAAGCCATCAGCGACTAAGCGCTATCATTAAGACTGACCACTTCTGGTTCATGCACCGTTGAGACCGCAAACACTTGACGCGTTTAAGCCTTTGATAGAATGGTGCACACAGAGATAAGACTTATGGCCTGTCTCCTGGTATGAGCACGAGTGAGAGAGGATGAATGATGCTGTGTGAATGTGTGTGTGTGTGTGGTGTGTGTGTGTGTGTGTGTAAGAGATAAACAATGAGGGCTTGGCTTGGCTTGGATAGCCCAAGGCAAGCCATCTGCCACAGCCAAAAAGAGGTTGATGGTGTCTCTTCCTAAAGGAATGCTTAGACACATGAAGGTCCATGTAATTCCTTCAGGGACATCGCTGTGGTGATGTGCATCAGGGGTCTGCATCCTCTTGGGAAAGTCCGAGTTTCTGAAAGCATTTCATTTAAATTGATATGTCCTTGTAGCTTATCTTATCCCAGATCACTTGTACTTCACTTTTTCTTTCGCTCTCTGGAGCTTTTTTCTTTCCCTACCAATTTGAGATACTTAAGCATTAATCCTCTTAAACCTAAAGTCAGCATTTGTTTCAGATAACGTTTTTTCCCCTCTCTCAGAACGGCTTTTGTACTCTCTAAGCTCTTTACACTTGGCCTCCTTGTACAGAATATGAGGCTTCGTAGTGCCTGGTAGCTACAGAGTGCACTCAGTAAAGGTTTCTTTTTGGGGTTTTCTTTGCATGACTGCCAGTATTTACGTTGGTCTGGTGATGGTCTGGAGTTTAGTGAGAAATCTCAAGAATCAGTGCGGGACTGGGTATGCAAAAAGAGCGGGAATTTTGTTTTAAACTAAGGGACAAAGGCGAACCCTTGGGCTACGATTGGGCACTGGGTGACTGCAGTCAAGTAGCGTGACTATAGTGCGTGTGTGCTTCCAGGATGACCTCTGACCCTCTCAGCAGGTGTGTGTGCGCCTGGGTTTTTAATGAACAGGAGTCTGTCCGAAGCCTCAGAGTATGTTGGGGAGGTGGCTGAAAGGGACAGATGTTGTATAGGGAAGCCCCCAGGGGAAAGTGTGCCGCAGCTCTAGAGGGACGGTGACACAATGGGGCAGGGCTCACACACAATGTACTCAACCCTATCTCCATGGTAACCTAGTGCTGTGACGGCAACGCTGAATGAATGAATGGATGAATGAATGGAGTATCTACAACCTGAATGCTTTTAAAGCCTCAATTCTACCCTTTGTACCCAGGACTACCCTGAGGAGGTCGAAACTGGATTATTTGTTTGTTTGTTTGTTTGTTTGGTTGGTTGGTTGGTTGTTTGTTTATTTTAAGGCCCACCAGAACATTGTGCACTTAATTTTAGTACAAGAAAATTTGTTATTGTCCACTTAACGTCCCACTGGCATGCTTCTATGTTGTTACTATTACATATTCAGACTAGCTCCAGATTGCCAGAGTTATCTGGGATGAGACGAGGCTCCATGGAGCCTGCTGCTGTTCCCTGACCCAAGGCTAGGAGCAACTGGCACCAGTTGACAGAAAGGCTGTGGAATGTGCTGGCCAGGGACAACTCCACCACGAAACTGCCCTCACTTCAAAAGCCACGGGGATCCGCAGACACAAGGCAAGGATGAAAGACACAGCTTGTTGTCTGGGCTGTTTACCAGAAGATGGCTTCTGTGGAATGTGAGATTTCACCATGAGAGTTGCTCAGAGCTATACTGGAAGTGTCCGAAGATCAGAAAAAAGCAGCAACGACGCACGCAGGAGTTATGAAATATTCCGCGGGAAACACAGTCTCCTGAATACCATCAATAATTCAGTACCGTGCAGTCGTTTATATTTCAAAAATAAAACTGGCAACAGCCCACTGGTGTTGCTGAAATCCTTTATAAATCTATAAGATGAACTACCCAGAAGCTAACATAAAAAGCACTGTTGGCTTTACTCCAAAACCCAAGAGCGAATGGCCTTGTGCGCCTGGCTTACTTCAAAAATTTTTATTGGGATAGCATCGAGAGAAAAAAAAAATTGAGAGTGGGGTGAAAGTAATTAGCGTATTAATCATTCCTGCTTTTAAAAATTAGTAGTGTTCACTGGGACATTGAGAATAGATGGAGCATAAAGAAGTTGATTGATGCAATGCAGTAATCCCCCGCTTTTGGTGGTTCACATTTCGCACCCCTGGCTATTCACGGATTTTTATTTAGAATGTATCACACTTTTTGGCGGATTTCCCCTGTACTATAAAATATAAACATTAATTAAAATGGAGTAAAATATTAAGAATATATAAAATACAATACAGTGTATCTCATATTTACCCAAGAGACAAAGACCACATTGAGTTGTTTATGAAAACGAGGTGTGGGGATACTGAAAAAAAAAAACGGCTGGAGGAACGGGTCTGGCCAATCGGAACGCCCTATTCATTTAACCTTGGTTGTGATTGGCTGCTGGCTACGACGCCTACGGTTGAGGAGAAGCAACCAGCAATCTACAACATCTCAGTTCAGACCGTAGCAGTACTCGCTATAAATGTGACGTTTCTACGAATTCTACACAGAATTCACCTCGATATATGCTCGCGAATGTTTTCTTTGTGTTTAATTGTGTCTAGAACGTGTTTAAAGAGTGCAGGAGGATCATTTAAGGCTTAAACTATTTTTAAAAAACGCATTTGGGGGTGGCGTCCTTTTGGAACGTAACCGCCAAGAAAGACAGGGGTTTACTGTATTGGATACACTGTAAGGAATGTGGTTTAATGTGCTGGGAGGACAAGTGTCATTCAGGGTAGAGAAACTGTTCCTACCCTAAACCATGCTTGAGATTCTAGAAAAGATTAGGAGAAAGATATGAATGTGTGCATTCAACAAACACAAGGGGTCTAAGAGAATCAGTGATGACAAACAGACCCATACAGTGCGCTGCCTTTAGTTCTCTTGTGAAAAGACTGAATTGTCTTCTTTCCTGTACTGGCTTTCGAAAGTGTTTTTGAAGGCAGGCCTTGGAATGTGGATGGAGAGGGAAGCAAATAAGAATAGCAGTCCTCCCTCGGTGTAAATAGATGGTGAGATGGGGTCATAGTTGTTTCGGGAAAGGCAGTAAATTGGGAAGGAGAGGAAAAAACACTGCCTTGAAATGTCTGTGTGTTTATCTGGATGACCCTAGCTAGTCTCCACCTTTGTCCGGATTCTCGGTACTTTGCCAGAGGCCTCATCACAGTGGCAGTGGGTCAGCAGGCAGCTTGCTCACAGTCACTGCTGCCGTTTGTATCACATCTGTCAGTGTGCGATAGAAAAGTGGTAGCTGAGCCCCTCTGGCCAGGCAGCTCCAGGTCAAAGGGGACATAGTGTGAAGAAAAGCATTGGTCAGGCCTAGTGAATGCAGGACGGCAAGTTGTGAACTTCAACCGTTGAGTGAAAGCATGGGTCAGGTCACGCTTTCTAGCCCTGAATTGGCTGACCAGCCTTTTCTCCCGAGTTCAACAGGATCGCTTTCAAGATTTCCAGCTCAAAAGTGAATGCCATGAAGCATTCAGAGGAATCAAGAGAGCTGCAGCTGTTGAGATGGCGCCCTGCAGAGCGATGCGACAGAGAAGATGATGAAGGCGAAAGCTTCACCTTTTTTGAACCAGCAGTCTCCTCTCTATCAGCATTCTCAGGAGACTGACATGGAATTGGATCATACTGACACCCTGCTGCTGACAGATGCTTTTACAGTCTGATTGAAATGTAGTTTTTGTGCTTTCGGGTCTTTTCTGGATATATGAGCTGCAGCTTTATGTGCTTGGTGAGATTAGAAAACGGCATAGTGTTGATTTTCCATGTAATTTGGTTTACATGCCAAATAGTTGATGGGGGCCTTTTGGCAGGATTGCTTGGCTTTCAGGGTGGCCACTTAGTCCGCACAGAACAGATTAAGAGCCTTCAAAAAAACTCACTTTGTATTTTACAATCAACCTATAAAATACATTTGGGTCATGCTTTCAAATAAAGAGGGGAAAAAAAGGACAGGCTGTCTCATTTCAATATCAGGAAAAGAGGATTATACTTCAGCTAAAAAAAAAAGTGGCCAGACTGAAATTTCCATTTCAGTTATGATTGGAGGTTGGCTCAGGTCAAGGTTTTCTTGCACTAACTGAAACCTAAGAGTTGCCAAGATGATAAATTCAGCAACTAGTCCTACTGGTTGAAGTAAAATCATCCACATCACTTTCACCAAAAGCCTGCATGCCCCAAGCTTGTGTGCTAGTCTTGAAATGGTGTTCTTGACAATAGAGATAGGCTGGAGGTCAGAAGGGCCTTTTGTATTAGTTACCAAGTGGCAGCTGCAGCCAATGGCTCTGTTATATGAGACACTCCATGGCCATTTTATGAACTTTGACTTTATGGAGGAGCATAAACTCACTCCTCCTACATAGTCCGTGGAAAATAACACGTGTGCGCGTTATTTCCTGGGTGGAAAAAAACCGATTGGTGATTCGTAGATTAAGGATTGTGGCCAGAGAGCGTTCCTCTCGGTAGCCAAGAAGGCACATTTTTAAAAAATACCAATTATACTACCTAAAAACTTAGCTTAGCTTAGTATTTATACTAAAATCTGATCTCGGCAGGTTAATGTTTCCTCAACGCTTATGCTTGTGTCTTAATAGTCCTGTATCAGGAATAAAACAATGCATGTCTTTTCTTGCTGTGAAACACTACTGGGAAGGTTTCTGTTATTACTTCTCTGGAGCTTATGAAGCAATATACGGAGATTTTCGGTGCCTAGGATAGATTTAAAAGCAAATTGAATGTGATCATGGTGAAATCGTTTACGAACCTCCATATAAGTTAGCGCATTACCAAAGAATGCCGGAAGCGATGTTCATTGCTCTTCCTCCTGTTTTTAATTTGAGACCAACACAAACACAGGGGTCTTATCTATATTATTGTCAAGCCATTGTGCTTAAGGAAGAGGATTTCCATTAACTGTCTGTTTAGCAGTGTAAGGATGTCCACTATGGGAGAAAGATAAAAAAAACCACACACACACACACACACACACATCCTGTCCATTCAGAGACATGGAGCAAAACAACACCTCCGGGTCATGCCATCCACAGGAAGCTCCTCGGGTGTGTTCGTTATCAACCTGTCCAAATATTTCTCCTCTGACCTGCGAGCCACCGAAAGACTCGATTACAGCAAAACCCAGCGGTCAATTTCAGCTCCATCTTTTCCATTTTTCATTTCCTCTGACCTAACCTGCTATTGTCGATGCAGGAGGATCTTTGCCGTACACAGCATCAACCGATAAGACCAAATCTCCCCGTAAAGCTCTGAATGGTTTAGAAGCTTTTCCTTATTTATTTTTTTTAATTCTGTCTTCTGTTTGTGTACCCAAGCTCTTAGTCTGACCACAATTCCCACCATTGTCTGAGGATTCATGTTTTCTAGACAGGATTACGAGTGCTATTTATCACATCACTGCTGCTTCTTGGCCTACAACATGGAACTGCTGATCATATCCATTTGAAGAATAAACCCAGTCTGGCACAAACGTACAAAAAGTGTCCTTGAGGAGCCGTTTCAGTGCTCTGCAGTAATCATTATAGAAGTGAAACTTCCAGCTTTCTAAATGTACCTAAGGGCACTGCAGTGCAAGTTCTAGCCTGGATTCTCCAATGTTTAAGCACTACCACAACAAAGGACAACAGTACTGGAAGATCACTTACACCAAAGTATTCATTATGTAGCCTGGATTTACCAAGTATCATGTTTTCATATAGTCTTATAGTGAGGATGCCATTGTTTCATCCCTGGTTGTACTATTAGCTAACAAACAAAGAACATTCAATTAACATAAGCTTATAGTTATATAAACTTGTCTGCCAATGTGTAGTTGAATGTTCTCTCCAGGTTAATGTAAGGCGAACATTAATACAACCAATCGGAAATGTTCTCCAAAAGTTCCCACATTATAAATGTCAGAAGAACATTCCATAAAGCAAAATGTAACCAAAAACTAACCTTATACTAACCTTTACTTGAAATTAACTTTCTTGGGAAGCCACAGGACAACCAAACAAACCAGGAAAGTTCCTGTAACCAAAAATGAACATTCCCGGAATGTTCTGGTATCTAAAAATTGTTAGGTGGGACATGAAGTCTTATGCTTGGAAATCCAAGGTCCTGCAGTCTGCACACATAAAACAATGTAAATTTTTACAGGGTAAACAGGGTAAATTTAAGAGCATGAAAGTTTTTGCTTGTTTCATCTTCTTCTGCCGCTTAATCCTGTTCAGGGTCGCAGGGGGAAGCTGGAGCCAATCCCAGCTGACTTCAGGCGAGAGGTGGGGGTTACACCCTAGGCAGGTCACCAATCCACCACAGGGCAAACACACACACACAGACAACCATTCACACCTACAGCAATTTAGAGTAGCCAATTAGCCTAATCCCCTCTGTGCATGTCTTTGGACAGCGTGAGGAAACCAGAGTACCTGGAGGAAACCCACACGGACACGCGGAGAACATGCAAACTCCACACAGGGCCCTCCTGCCTGAGGTTTTTGTTTGTTTGTTTGTTTGTTTGTTTGTTTAAAATACATTTTTCTTTAAAATTCCCTAAGACAGCACAGTGGTGTAGTGGTTAGCACTGCTGCTTCACCACAAGACGGTCTGGGTTCGAGCGCCTGTTAGTTAGCTTTTGGTTCAAAGCTATTTGGTTTCACAAAGCCAGCTCTATGAAGACATGGATTGCCAAGATTAAAGTGTCCTCAAATGGCTTGTTCAGAGCCCTGACCTCAACCCAACTGCTTTAGGGTGAAGTGGAACGCCAACTGCACTCCAGGACTTCTCATCCAACATCAGCACCTGAGCTCATCAATGCTCTTGTAGCTGAATGAACACAAAACCCCACAGCCATGCTCCAACATCTAGTGGAAGCCTTCCCAGAGGAGTAGAGCTTATTATGACAGCAAAGAGGGAATAAATTTGGAATGGGATGTTCAACAAATACATTTCAATATGATCGACTGGCGTCCACAAACCTTTGTTCATATAGTGTAAACACATTAATTCTCAGTAAGACTTTATCCAGATCAGGGTCATTGTGGGTCTTTCCCAGGAACACCTTGGATAGGACACCAGTCCATCCCAGAGCACATTCACACACACACACACACACACACACACACACACACACACACACACACACACACACACACACACACACAC
>JAQLOM010000023.1:14215087-14230587 GCA_030068315.1 Chrysichthys thysi
GGGGGGGGGGGGGTGGGGGGGGGGGGGGGGGGGGCCGGGGGGGGGTGCTCAGATTGGGTCGTATCTTGGATGAACTCTGGATAGGCGTAACTGGCATTGGGGACACATTTTGGAAAGTGTAGTCCATTGTAGGCCATTACAAATATTTTTATGTAACAGCTTGCGGCAGAAACAGACCCAAACGCTTGGTTTAATTCCTATAGACAATGTTATTTTCCATTGGTTTCTAATGCAAACAAGTCTGGACTGGATGTTGGGCATTTACTTAAAGAAAACGAGTGTTTGATGGAAGCTTTCCTACTGGATGGAGCCGTCACTGTGATTGATCCTTTATACATTTTGGCTCTTCTTGGGTTCTTTTTTTTATCTAACAGGCTGAACGAGAGTATAGAGGCGATAGAAGCCGGACACGGAAAATGGCTGAGTAGTTTTTTCAAAGTTTAAAATGTTTTCTGTGAAATAGTTTTAAAGCTTTTGCATAAAAATTACAGAAAATGGGCTCTTCTCAGGGAGATACCAAATGATATTTGAACTGAATTACATTTTCTCCAGTTTGAGTAAATGTTAATCTGGCAAATGTACTGTATAGCAGCTACGTTCTGAAAGACACGCATCAGTCTGTGATTACTGGAAATAAAAGGGAAAAAAGCTGGCACTGATTTTAAACACTCATTAAGAGTATTCAGTGAGACGTGTTCACTAGTGACGAGTAAAAAAAACCATTCAGTGTGAAACTGACGTCTAATTTCTCAGAAAGATTTTTTTTTTTTTACATTTTATCCCCATCATTATAAATGTCCACAAACAAAGTTTAAACTCATGGAACATTGTCTGCAAACATACACCAGAAATTAAAAGTAAAAAAAAAAAAGCATTTAAATGATATACATTATCATGCAGTATACTTTTTTATTTTTTTGTTTTTTTTGTACATATTTATTTTATGAATTGTGCATTATATAATCAGAACAAAACGACATTACTGTTCCAAAAAAATAAAGAAAAGAACTGAAAAAAATATTTGTATGTCAGCAAAGAAAGGAATCATAGTATCATGTAAAAGTCCACTTTACAGACAAAAAATAAAAAAAAAAACATAATTAATAACGCTCCTGGGTCGAACAAGAGAAAAAGAAGCAAGTGTGACGGTTAAAGTCAAGAACCCAAGAACTGAGCAGATTATAATAATAATAATATTTCCTTATAAAACTGTACAAATTGTACCTGGGATGACTGTTTAACCCAAAAAAAAAAAAAAAAAGCAAAGGTTGTTTAAAAAAAAAACTACTGACTTTTGTTTAGTTTGTTACTGTTTACTGCACATTCAAGTATTTTTCATTTAACCCTGGAAAACCCAGGCCACCTTCTCATAATAGGAAACTATCTCCATCAGCTAAAATGATGATACAGACTCGGCGAACCCAAAAACAGGTGTTATTATTATTTTTTTTTAATGAACCCTTTCCTACAACTTGTTATGAAATGGTCCTTATGAGACCTCCTGGGATGTCCCCTAATGTCCACCAACAAATGAGCGGGTTGAATATAAGCATGAAATAAAAGTTAGGGTCAAATGTGGCCCCAGGGGTGCTCCAGGGTAAAGTAGAAAGATTTCAATTCATTATTTTTTAAGTCACCTTTACTTTCCACCATTTCTTTACATGTGCAAAGACTTTTGTGCAAGTACAAGAGGTGTTCAAAAAGCACATTATTGCAGCTTGACCTGTTTTGGCTTGAGTCTAAAAGGAGGAAAATGGACAGAAGTGCAGCTCTAAAGTTAAGCTAGATATTATTATAAAAGACTAGCTGATTCCCCAGTGGCTTCGTTCACTGAGTGCAAGAGAAAAATAATAAAATGCAGTATTTATAAAATAAGTTTGTTAATTACCAATATTATTTTTCAACAAATAGCGGTTAAACATCATTTCTGCTTCAAACAAAAAGAATTTTATATATTTAGATCAACGTTTTCTTAAATAATTACTTACCAAATAGGTGTTTAGTTCTTTTCAGTATCAGTAAAATAACTCTCACACAAATAATAACGATTCGTAAAGACGATCTAAAAATGGCGTCCACAAACGAAGTGATTAGTTAAAATGTAAGCGCTAGTTATACTGTTTCCGGTCATACACGCGTATATGTTCTGTGGTCATACATCATTTCCGTTTCAAACACAGAAAGAATTATATATATATATATACACACACACACACACACACACACACACACACACACACACACACACACAGAGTGAATCCCTGCCAGGGGTTATTCCAGAGTTATTCCAGAGTTCCGCGAAAGCCAAAAAATTCTGCGAATCAAAATTTGAAAATCCGCGATGCACCGAACCCGCAACAGGTGAACTGCGATATTGCGGGGGTTCACTGTATATAAAAGGATTAATTAAAGCAGTAATAAAAAAAAAAAACAATCAAACGCCTCTGAGTACACAAAAGATCAACAGGAACTAACACCGATTTCTGACAGATCTTTCTGACAACTAGTCGTTCTCGTCAATGTTTATTCTCTTTAAAGATTACTTATAGTACCTGCTCCATTTCAAAGCTCCTCACTCTGCTAGAACAATGATCTCATTGGAAAGTACTGAGGTGACCGAGAGGCACACTGCACTCCAGGGTTAGAAAGGAAACCATTATTGAAGGAAAACAGGAGAGTGTGAAACCTGGAGTGAGAATCCTGCGAAAATTAACACCAGGATAGACAACAGCAATTAGAGTCAGTGAGTACAGAGACCACCTTGAAGCACCTGGGGAGATCAGTGGCACCATCAAGACCTCTATTTGGCCTGTGAAGTTCAGTTGGCTACCTAATGCAAGCCTCGTGATCAAGCCTGAGACACAGTTTTGCTATAAGGTTTATGTTATCACGCTTTTCACCCAGTATGATTTACAGACTGACCTTTGCTTTGAGAGGTCGCTCTATCTGGAGCCTAAACTTGCCAGGTATGTGAGACCAATCAGGTTTGGATTCTGATGATCCATGATGTTGGATGGATCTGTACACACCGTGCGCAGACCTCTGACCTGGGTGCACGTGTTTGATCTGGTAGCAAGGTGTTAAATTTGTGATGCCCCCTTTATTGCACACATGTGGCCCATTGCTCCAGGCTGACACAAAAAGAAATCATGTTAAATTAAAGCCTGCTCTGATGTGTGAGAATTTCGGAGGAGGAGAGTCTTTCATCGTCACATTGGCAGGCAATAGGAGACACTCCTACTGTAATTTTGAGAGGAGCATGAGGCATTTCATTGGATAGCTTCATAAGAAAATCAGGTTAGTTTATACCAGATTGAAGACTTGTGGCATTTGGGTGATTGATTAAATATGGTTAAATAATATATAGAATTTATCCTTTGGATTCTTTCCTTATTTAAAAAAAAAGAAGCATACAGTATATGTTCTATTTTAAAGCTTAGATAGAAGAAAGAAAAGAGGAAACGTGCCAGCTGTTGTTCAATATGGAATATTACATTAGTTTACAGGTATCTTCTCCTAAAACATAACCTTCATCCTTTATCGATGTTATGAAGCTTTCCAAAAGGCAGCCGGCGTCTGCAAAAACGCTCAGAATCATTTAAGCAGTTCACCTCATGCTTGCACATGTGGTGCATTTGTCAGTAACAGAGACCCTAAGCCATAGTGTCTGACCTGTGCCCCCTGGCTAATGCGCTTACAGACGCTAATTACAAACACACAATCCGATCAAAGTGTATCGGCGTATATCTCGTGCCTGTCCGGAGCGGAGCTTCTATCGGCTGCCTCATATATTTAACACTCGAAGCAGAGAGTGAAAGCTCCTTGGCTGGGTGTTTATCTTTGGCAGTAATACTGTACTGTTTTGATAAGTGGGGGAGCAGATAGGCCTGATTTGGAGCAGGAATGGTAGATGAGCTGGAGCACGTTGCTGGACTAATGGTTTGAGCAGATGTGTGGGACGACCCAACTCTGACCCACAGCATGGCCACAAAGCCCCCAAAGACCTCTAGCAGGGAGATTTACGCTCACTTTGTAAACAAGAAAGCATGGTGCTCGACATGGTGGACATCACTGATGGCACATTTATCCCAGACCAGACATTTCTTAAAACCTTCCAGTATTTTTATGGTTTAGGCATTGCGTTATAACCTCGTAGCAGCTGGAACTTGGGATGAGGTTATAGGTTAATTTACTATTAAAACACCGTATTCCCACACTGATCATTATGATACCACAGTGCGGTTGAATTCTTGTGCCTGACTGGTCAGAAGATGTTGATTATTTTTGTGTCAGTAACTGCAGCTTTGACAGCTTTGTTCCAGCAGATTTGTAAGGCAAGTCACAGGTTTACATTACTGGTCTCATTATAGTATATTAGCATTTCTGTAGGAAAAACTTAGACTGGGAAGCTGCACAAAACCTGACTGACTTAAGCTAAAAGCTGTTCTTTTAGAAAAGGTTTCCCTGACCCAGGACGGACAAGTCTTTTAAATTGATAAGTGGTGAGGGTTTAACACTGCTATGATGTAAGCGATCATGGGAAACTTAAGTACGAGGGAGAATCAAAACGTAAAGGCAAAGTATAAAACACTAATAAATTATTCAAAGAGGTTTACAGACGACCAGAAACAACCCCCGAAAAAGCAGGCAAGTGGAAAAAATAGTCACATATCACAAGTATGAAGGAGAATCAAAAAGTAAAGGCAAAATACATTTAACGGCTTTAATAGAAGTAACTGTGAGAAACTGAACACATCACTGTTCCACATAGTCCCCATGCAAGACAATGCATTTTTCGTATCGTTCATCGAGCTTCTGGATTCCTGCAGAGAAGAAGTTTTTCTTCTGCTCCCGAAGCCAGGTGAGCCCCGCTTCCTTTACTTCATCATCAGAGGTGAATCTGTGACCACACAGCGCCTCCTTCAGTGGACCGAAGATGTGATAACGACTCAGCACCAGATCCGGGCTGTAAGGAGGACGTGGGAGACCCCGAGCTGTTGACCTGTCTTTACTGTCCCTGCTGCTGTATGAGGACCTGCATTGTCATGGTGCAGCAAGACTGCTTTGCACAGCATTCCTCTTCTTTTGCTGCGTATTGCAGGTTGAAGTTCATTTCGCAGCAATGTACAGGAATTTGCACTGTTCACTGTTTGCCCACGTGCTTGGAAATGCACCAGAATAGGAACCTTCATGTCCTAAAAGAATGTAACATTATGTTATTGGATGAGCGCTGATTTTGAATTTCTTCTTTGCTGGAGAAGATGGATGTCTCCATGCCATGCTTTGTCTTTTGCTCTTAGTGCGTAATTTTGAAATTGCCTTTACTTCTTGATTCCCCTTTGTATTAAATGCTAAAGTAAGTTGAAAAAAAAAGAAGATATGATATCCCATTCTTTAATAAACCAGACATTGTGAGTGACGAGGACACCCAGCTACTGATGATTAAGAGCATGCCCTTTCGTACTTTATTCCTTGCTTAATGTCTTAAAAAAGTCTCTAGAGTTGCATGTTCACAAAAATTGATTCTTAGAAAATTGTTTATTTAAGAATTGCCATTCTACATGATAATCAAATATCACTTCTTTCACTCTCCCTTTATTTGATATGATATAGATATATGCTACAGACAGCCTGAGTAGTAAAGCAGCAGAGTAGCAGACAGCAGCTGACAGACGTGCTGTGTTTTCTGACATTGTGCATGTTGGCCTGTCGGATTAGAGGGTTTCAAACTTCCCAGAGGTATAAATATAGATGACAGAGTAGCACTCGGATCACACCTGGAAGTGTTAACTATCACACATGCAGTGTTATATGCCACACAGTAAACAAGGGCTTTTAGAGCTCGGCTCTCAAGTTCGCTCGTTCACTTATACTGAAAACACACACCATATTAGGTAGATTAATTAGTCCACTGGTCATAATCTGTCAAAAAGCATCTTAACGAATTTTAAGTAGTAGTTCACCCCCAATCGAATGTGGAAAACAGGTTGCCATTACAGTCTTTATCAAACATTGAGCCTTTGGTTTGTGGAAGCACTGTACATACCACTGACAGATCCAGCACTGCCTGAGCCAAGGGGTGAAAAAAGCATCTCCTAACAAACAGAAGGAAAGGGAGCTCACTCCTGGCTTCACTCCATGCTGGAACCCCACTGAGCACCATAAGGCCTCTGTTTTGCTTGCTGCTATTACCCTCTTGGTGATAGCCATTTAAAAGCTGAGCAAACAGGCCAGATACATCTCTGAACTAACATCTCTAAAGCACATTACATCAATGGGCCAAACGTATGCACACATGTCGTATGGACACGGCGTAGATACATCAGCAGAGCACTAAAGCAGCCAACGGTCATGAATGTTGTAGAGACAGCAACCCAAAGACATGGGACAAGATGTATGCTAATGGATGAACGTTTGTGCTGTGAGCAGTGGTAGCATAACTGGGTTTGGATCAAGGCAGTCATGTGCCCAGGTGCTAGTAGCATGTACTCAGACACTAGTACCATGTGCTCAGATGCTAGCACCATGTGTTCAGATGTTGCACCATGTGCCCAGATGAACATTAATACTGTATGCCTAGACACTATAACCATATGCCCAGTTGGACCCTAACTAAATATGCCCAGATGCTAGCACCATGTGCTCAGACAATAGCTCCATGTGTCTAGATGAATGCTAACACTATGTGCCTAGACTGAGGCTAGTGCCATGTGCCTAGATGCTAGCGTCATGTACCCAAATGCTAGCTCCATGCAACAGATACTGGCACCATGTGCCCAGACACTAGCACCATGTGTTCAGATGCTAACACCATGTATTCAGACGCTAGTGCCATGTGCCCAGATGGACATTAGCACTGTATGCCTAGACACTATCACCATGTGCCCAGATAGATGCTAGCACTATGTGCCCAGATGGACCCTAACTAAATGTGCCCAGATGCGAGCACCATGTGCTCAGACAGTAGCTCCATGTGTCTAGATGGATGCTAACACTATGTGCCCAGACTGACGCTAGTGCCATGTGCCTAGATGCTATCTCCATGTGCCCAGACACTAGCACGATGTGAACAGGCCCTAGCGCCAGGTGCACCAGACACTAGTAGCTTGTCCCCAGATAATAGCTTCATAGCTCAGATGTACATTATCACCACGCACCAAGATGATATCACCACGTGTCCAGATGCTAGAACCACATGTCTATAAGCTAGCACCACATGATTGTACACTATCACCACATGCCTAGATGCGTGCACCATGTACTACTATCTCCTCAAGCCTGTACCAGCAGTCTAATTTAAATCTCATGAGAAAAAGACAGTCCATATAAAGATCTGATTGGTTTTGCTTTGACACAGTAATGCACTCGTGGACCCTTTGGGAACTGCTGCAAATGTTTTCTTTTCTTTCTTTTTTTTTTTCAAGGCAAAGATGGACATTCTCCCCTGACACCATGAAACCCTCTGAGTGCTCTCTTCTCTGCTCCTCCTTGCTCTTTTCTCCCCTCCAGCTGAGGAACCCAAACAGCAAAAGCAGGATGTTTCCTGATGAAAGCATCCGTAAAGTCTCAGCGGAGCACGACAGAGTTTGCTTAGTTGAGCTTGAGAGCCAAGTCGAACTGAATCTGCTGCACACCTTATGGCAACCTAGGTTTATGTCTCTGTACTCATTACCCTCCAAACAAAAGCTGTACCGATATGAAAAATGATCATAGCTCTTTTATATATGAAATCGTGTCAAAACCTGTAAGGTGACGAATGGCTTATGCTATAAATTTCGTGCTCTTGTTTTCCCAAACACTATATAGAGTTATGAATTCTATAACCAGCTGTCATTCCATTGGTTTCCATTAAAAATGTGACATATTTGTTACCAAGTGTTATTTTATACAGCTCAGTAGTTTTATCACCGTGTGAAGTAAATCTTTCTTTTTGGCTCCGAGTCTCGACAGAAAGAAATATTGGTCAGCAAGTCATAAGTACATAATTTTTTTTAGCCTGTATACATAGCACATTTTGTCTGAATCCATAAAATAAGTTTATCGGGTGTAGAAATATTATATTCTTTGCGTGTAGTCAATAGACTACAATGGCTAAAGCATGCATATGCCCATGCAGTGTCTTTATAACAACAGTAAGTTAAGACCCCAGTATGCTGTGCTACACAAAAGGCTTTCATGTTCTTTCATGTGTGCTAACCAACCAGTGCCAGGCCTTTATTAGGGGAGACGTTGCTGTGTTTATGAGTCCCTGTAAAACTCAGCAGATTACTTTGAATGCATGTTAAAGTTTACACCATTTCCCACTGTTTTGCCATCAATTGATTTTACAAACTTCTCATGCCCACAAACGAGTCGAATGATTATACACGTGTACAATGGACTTAAAGAGCCGTACAACTGCCAGCATGGACACACAACATACAGACTTACAGGGCACTCTGATTATGTGTTTTACACGTGCTAGGAAATTGATTTTATTATTAGACTGACAGGAGAATGAAATGTTCCTTATGTTCATGTGCAAGTGATGTATGTTACAGGCCAGGTCCATTAGCTGCTTTGCGTCTCCAGTATGACAATAGCCGTGTATTTTAAATTAGCATTGAAACATTTCAGTTTAGCATTCAATTATTTCAGTTTAGCATTGAAACATTTCAGTTTAGCATTGAAACATTTCAGCTTAGCCTTCAAACATTTAAATTTAGCATTCAAATAGTACACTTTAACATCCAGTCATTTCAATTTAGCATTCTAACATCTCAGTTTAGCATTGAAACATTTCAGTTTAGCATTGAAACATTTCAGCTTAGTCTTCAAACGGTTCAGTTTAGCGTCCAATTATTTCACGTTAACATCCAGTCATTTCAGTTTAGCATTCAATTATTTCAGTTTACCATTGAAACATTTCAGTTAAGCATTCAATTATTTCAGTTTAGCATTGAAACATTTCAGCATAGCCTTCAAACATTTAAATTTAGCATACAAATAGTACAGTTTAGCATCCAGGCGTTTCAGTTTAGCATTGAAACATTTCAGCTTAGTCTTCAAACATTTCAGTTTAGCCTCCAATTATTTCCGATTAGCATTCTAATATTTCAAGTCAGCATTCTAACATTTCAGTTTAGCATCCAACTATTTCAGATTAGCCTCCAATTATTTCAGTTTAGCATTGAAACATTTCAGCTTAGCCTTCAAACAGTTCAGTTTAGCATCCAATTATTTTAGGTTAACATCCAATCATTTCAGTTTAGCATTCTAACATTTAAATTCATCATTCAGACTGTTCAGTTTAAGTGTTCTAACATTTCAGTTTCGCCTCCAATTATTTCAGTTTAGCATTCTAATACTTCAATTCAGCATTCAAACTGTTCAGTTTAGTTTCCAGTTATTTCAGTTTAGCATTGAAACATTTCAGCTTAGCCTTCAAACAGTTCAGTTTAGCGACCAATTATTTCAGGTTAACATCCAATCATTTCAGTTTAGCATTGAAACATTTCAGTTTAGCTTCAAATTATTTCCATTTAGTTTAGTGTGCTCTGTTTAGAGGACCGCAGTATGGTCATTCTACATTAGTATCCAATCACTTCAGCTTAGTATCCTTACCTTTATGAACAATCTAGTTAAGCCTGTAGCTATCAGTGTGTCTATAAATGGGTAATTCACTAGGCCACAGTGTTAAACTTGAGGATGATCACTCCTGGCCCAACCTCAGTAAAACCTTTCAGTATGCCCTGATTAAACAAAGACTCAGATAACTTGAGGCGTCTTCTTTTACCTGCCTAGAAGGCATGGACTCCATCTAATTTGGCTGTATGTTTGCCTAACATTAACTAAGGTAGCCTGTTGTCTATGCTAATGCCAGGTTAGACTAGCATTGATTCCAGGAGATAAATTAATTGACCAAGGCAGGAAGTCAAACAAGTTTAGATATTTCACATGAAACCATGGTTTAAACTTAAATTTTATATCAGTTTTAAAGAAAAAATTGATATACTTGATACTTTTTAATCCAAAGAAACATTTCGACTTTCCACTGAGTGCATTTTTGGGCAGGATCCATCCACGTATCACCAAGTAAGAATAACTAGACATTATCTATTCCTTCACACACCTTTAACTCCTCAGCACTTTGTCTGTCCCTGTGGTTTAGAGACTACCATTTATCCCATATACGTATGTCATGCCATCCTTGTTCATCTCATGAGAACGGGATTTACACCCACATATACCTGTAATTTAGTGACGCGTTCAGAGTGAATAAGCATGAGAAATGTTCACACCATCCTCGAATTCCCTGCAGCTAAGTGCTTCACATCAAAAAGATGGGTGCATTTCATTTGATCTCTGATCAGAGATTTTTCACGTTAGTTTCTTTTATGGTTGAATGATTAAAGAATGCTTCATAAAAGAGTTTCCTAACATGCTGTCTAAAGCGAAAACTCTACAGAGAACTCATCTCTGCTCTGGTTAGTGACCCGAGAACGATCAGGAGCCTTCATATACAGTATAAAGAGTAGCAGGGGAGTAGGATGTAATTTAATGTATTGTGAAGGATTCTGTCTGAATAGAGGAGACATTGGAATGGTAAGAACGGCGATCATGATGGCTCCTGTGTAGATTTACATGGGATCATCGTTACAAGAATCCTCCGTTGTGGAACTGAGAAAAGAATCAGGGAATGAAATTAGCAGAAACGTCATAATGTCAACGTTCTGCGATGAAATCCAGAAGTAATATGGGTGAGCCGAGCGTTCCTGGGATTCACCGCGAGTCCGATTTGCGTTTACTTAAGACGATGAAGAGAGAAAATTAAATGAAAATGTTTGTTTTGTTCTCTGAAAATGGCCTACCTGATCTGTTTCTAGACCTTGCCCATACATGCTTATTTTATTAATGAAAGGCATATGTGGTCTCCTTGGCGCAGATTATGCGGTAGGCTGTCAGCATGAGGCAGATGATGGGAAAGCACATAGTCATGATCAGACAGAGCAGCTGGCACTAGTGACTGCCATCTGGACACACTTACTCTGTCATTGTGCACGTTCGCGTGCGATCGTGTGTATATGTACGTGCATGCATGTTTATGTCGTTTGCATTTCCAACAAAGACAGCGCGTCGCCAAAAATAAGTGCGCATTTGGATGAAGACTTTGATGCTTCATGGTACTTTGAACAGAGCCATACGCTTGCTCCCCTTATGATCACATAAGGTTACAATGTCTTCAGACTACCAAATGTCCTCTATGTCATCGTCTCTGTCGTTATAACTAATGGCCTAGAAAAGTATTTATTTCATGGTCTGATTTTATGTGTGCACATGATAGCTCACTCTAATTAAACAGACTGTAATTGATTCTGATACAGATGACACTGAGGCCTCTGTCAGGGTCATCGTGGGAAAATTTTAGCCAGAGCACCAGCAGGCCATGTTTTCTGCTCTGCACCATATGGCAATGTTCGAGCAGACTCTGGGAAAGCTGCATCTCGCGGCATCATTATGCAAATGGAGATGCTGAGCGCATAATGTCCAGCCATATCTAGATGCTTCTAGATACTCATTTCTAAGTGCTTTTATAGGTTTTATAACACACACTACATTACAATTGGTCAGGTTAGCATTACCACCCGTGAAAAGAAATTCAAAAGTCAGTCCTCCCCCAAGAAAATCATAGCATGTTAATGTTCTTTTGGGACATGAAGGTTCCTATTCTAGAGCATTTCTAAGCGCATGGACAAACACTGAACAGTGTCAGTTCCTGTGCATTGCTGCGAAATGAACTTCAATGTGCAATTCGCAGCAAAAGTAGAGGAACGCTGTCCAAACCAGTCTTGCTGCACCATGACAACGCACGTCCTCATACAGCAGCAGGGACAGTACAGACAGCACAAAGGCTCTGGTTCTGATGTCTCCCACGTCCTCCTTACAGCCCGGATCTGGTGATGACCCATTATCACGTCTTTGTTCCCCTGAAGGAGGCGCTGCGTGGTCACAGATTCATCTCTGATGATGAAGTAAAGGAAGTGGGGCTCACCTGGCTTCGGGAGCAGGCAAAAACTTCTTCTCCGCAGGAATCCAGTAGCTCGATGAACGATACGACAAATGCGTCGTCTTGCACAGAGACTATGTGTAAAAATGATGTCTTAAATTTCTCACAGTTACTTCTATTAAAGCCATTAAATGTGTTTTGCCTTTACTTTTTGATTCTCCCTCATGTATCAAACATTTAATTCTTTTCATGGTTTTATCCTGGTGTACAACAAGCCCTTGTAAGTGAATTTCTTTGTCTCCAGATCCCCCACACCCCCAACAGTCCACTTTCAGCAGCGAGTAATGATGACCAAATGGTGGCACCGGTCTCCAGAGTGCATTTATTTGATTCCTGCTAATTTTCTCACCAGTGCTTTGTCCTTAAGTCCATTAAAAGCTTAATGCTTTGCAATTATGTTAATGAACTCTTGCCTGATTTTATTCTGTGCTTTGAGTCATATTTTGAGTTCTCTGAGTGACATGGCCATTTGAAACAGTTTTTAAATAGCGCTCAAAACCTGTTATGAAGTACATAATTAATACTTAGTTTCTCACTCATCTGTCAACAGCTAAGGTTTATTTGTAGAATATAATGTTGCAGCCACCGCTGTTTCACAGAGGCTCGTTTTGTTTGCGCCCGGCACTCTGGGAGTATCAGCGGCCCGGTTCCCCAGGCCTAGTGCACACTCTCCCATGTTTCCCCGTTTCTGCAGGTCATGGGTGAGTTCATATTAAACCCAAGCTTGTTTGAACAAGAGGGGAAGCAGCCTGGCGGATGTGGATGTATACTGCCTAGATAAATAATATCAGATCCGTACTTTGTGTGTCTGAGAGTCTGGCATGTAAAGAATGCCCGAGTTGTAATGGTGTCATCTCAGGGTTAATGACTGGCTGATGGAGATGAGGCTAAGGAGCTAGATCATGTGGAAATGTCAGCTATTTCAGTTCTCTGGCTTTCCCCTAACAGTGTGTGCAAATCTTAATGGGTGTTGTCGGAGATGTACTTTCCTATGCAGATTACAAAAGCCAGCAAGTGTGAAGGTTTTTGTGTAAGCCTAATGCGGCTTTGGCTGGTAATTGCAAAGCATAAAGGTTCCTGCACAGATCGTTGAACAATTCTGAGATGAGCTTACTAAAGAAAAATTAGTCTGTCACGAAAGAACTTATCTTCTGCTTAACGCTGTGAGAATTGACTATAGGGCCTGGATGAGCAGGAAGATTTCCTTCCTGAGTTCTCTCATTAGTATACATTATGCATAATGGTGAATGTAGGTCGCCCTCTGTTGGTGATGTGCACGTAAAGCTCCTTAAGGAGGCAATCAGCGGGGTTTCACATGGACCTGGTGCTATCAGGACATCATTACAACACTGAACAAATCTTTGATAGCATCTCTTATTCTGTAATCAGATCATCCGGAATCCTCATCCGGTGTCTGCCGCGTTTATTGATCTTCGTTATGTCCTTTGTGCCGTGCCTTTAGCTAACAGAAATGGTCCAATTTGGTCTATTTTGGTGGGTATTGTAATACCTGAAGCCTGGTGAAGATAAAAGGGATTTATCAGCAAGAAGGAAATGTGCACTTTGAAGCCCTGCACATTTTGCAAAAGGTCCCCTAGGAAACGCATCTCATTAGCAATGCATGGAGATGAGAAAGTGCCAGGCACTCAGGATATGTCTCTTGGAAATTACAGGTGCATGCAGTGGTTTTTTTGTGGTTTTGTAGTATTTTGTAGTGGGTTTTTTGTCAAAGCTGAAGAATAACCTCACAGACATGGGGGTAACTGATAGGCCTGCAGGAGTACACAGTTTTATCACAGAACTTGCCCTCATACACATAGCAAGTCCAAATTAGTTGTGTATGCTGAGCACAAGAAGAACAACATGTCCTCAAGACTGAGAGACGACAATATGAAATCGAGGTACTTGCAGAGGAACGTTTCATGCTGCGTCCTCTTCCATCATGCAGATTAACCTCAAGGAAGTGAGAAGAAATGCACGTTCAGGACGAATTCAGGGCTGGGTCTAAGCACTAGATAGGATGCCTAAATAGCATAGATATTGGTGTATTGATGACATATTACTACAGTAGTACATGGTTTTGGACGCGAATCAAACCAAAGCTATGTGCAGTGACTGGTGAAAACCCTTCAAATGGTCTAATTTCAAAATTTGGTCAATTTTCAACTGGTAAGTTTGGTTTACTTCATATAGGAAACTGAATTTTTTTCTTTTTTTTTTTTTTTGCATGAACCTCAGCCTAAAGTATAACATACAAGTTGGGTTCCTTCTAAAAGTGTATACAAAATCCCATACAAGAGAAACTCTCATTTAAAATTTCCTTCCAATTCCTCTTAGCCACTTATCTCCACTTTAACAGTCTAATCTACATAGAAAATAAATCTCCAGCATCACTGGCAAAAAAAAGAAAAGAAAGAAATCTCAACGTTTACATTAGGACTTGAGTTATCACTTTAATTATCAGCACCATCCTCATCAGTCTCGGATAATCACCTGAAGTAAAAAAAAAAAAAAAAACACTCTCAGGGATTTAACACGAGCATTTAAATGATAAAAAAATCTCTTCCCTTGCCTGAGCTGTGATCATGCTAATGCGGGTGAGGAAATAATGGCTGATTGATTAAGTCAGTTTCGTTCTGTTGGCTAAAGTACTTGTTACTGATGTTTTTTATCATGTCATTTAAGGAATTTTACATGTTGTGCATGTTTGGCATCTGCACAGAGTGTGGTATTACACTTCTCTGATTTGATGATGACGGTGTGACAGAGCAGGAGCATTCTTTACTTTCGATAGATAAATAAGATGGATGGTTGGATGGATGGATGGATGGATGGATGGATGGATGTGCATTATTGATGATCCCAGAAGCGGAAATTTGGGCACTGCCGAGGCAAAAGACATTGATGCAATAGAAAGACAATGGGCCTCATTTGTCAAGCTGGATATGAACAATTGTTTGAAAATTATTATTATAAGGCATTTAAACAAAACATTTGAGAAGATTTAGTACTCACTTATTATTAATATTATATATTATTAAAAATGTATTTGCCATAGAAGTGAGTGAAAATACCTTTCAGGCTTTACCCTCACTGCTCATTTTGTGCTGCCTGCTGCCGGTGCACTTACCCTTTTATAGAGTTTTGTGGGCGTCAGTACATGCAAATGAGCTGTGTCGGGAAAGCACTTTAAGGGCGAGCAGCTTTTTTTTGATCCTGTGGAAATCTTTAGTTCAGTTTGACTTGCACTAACATTTACACTCAACTTTGGAGTTTTTTCTCTTTGGAGAAAGAGGCAGGTTTAAAAAAAAAAAAAACCCCACACACACAGACATTCTAACACATCTCAAACTAGCGGTGAATATGGGATATATACAGTGCCTTATCAGGGTTAATTAGTGGAAGTTCATACCTTATCAATGGGGTTGGGACATCAGTTGTGTTGTGCAGAAGT
>JAQLOM010000023.1:14279770-14291300 GCA_030068315.1 Chrysichthys thysi
TACTTGCGATACTCCTCCATCATTGTGCGTCTCTTGTCGACCAGTTCCTGCACAGCACAAGGAACAGAAGTGGGTCACAGCTGGATCCGAACGGACAGACCAAATATGACAAACCGAAAATATTATATAAAGGCCCACCTTCGAAGCCTTTGACTGGCTGAGTCGATCCTTCTGCTCGAAGATCTTGGAATATTTCTTCAGGTCTTTCTTGATGGCCTAGTAAATTCAGAGAAATAACAAAACTGAGTGCTTAGCTTGCTTGGGGAAATGGATTCCACCCCCCTTTCTTCTTCTTCTTTTTTTTTTTTAAAGTAGATCCAATTGTGCATCACCTTTATCTGCTCCTGGGAGAGGAGAGAAGGAGGACGAGGTCGCCACAGCAGCTGGCAGAAACGGTCTTTGTTGTTTTTCTGCAGCAGTCGCCCTTGAAACGTCCACAGCCAGTACGCGTTGTCTACCTGCATTTGGATTAACATTATTTAGTTGCAATGAAAAATTCAGTGGTGAAATCCCCCCCCCCCCCAATCATATTAAATAAACAAAAGAACAAAAAAAATGTACCTTGTGACTCCACCAAGAAACAGAGGTGACGACAAATCTGCCAGTTGGGTCCCATTCCACATCGGAGGCCATGTAATGCTCAGCAATGTTCATTATGGTGCAGTCGGAGGTGTCTACAAACGCCAGAGCACCGTTCATGCTGTCAGCAAGAAACAGGCCCATTAGGGTGAACACAAGGAACAAAAAAAAAATTCAGCAGCTGGTGGTTAACGCTCTGATGAACCTTCCTGAGAACCTACAACTGCTCAGCTACACGTTTTGTACTCAAACGAATTAACATATTACACATCTGCAAAGGAAACCTTGCCGTAACGTGTAATTATACTTGAGTACCAACCTCCTCAATCCAGCCAAGACCAGGAACTGGCCCTGAGGGCTCCAGAAGATGCTGTTGGCCTGCTGTTTGTCAAACATTTCTGGGAAGAGATGAAGAAATAATAATAATAAAAAAAAAGTTCCAGTTTTCTTAAACAGGGTTGATGTACAAATGTATAAAATCGAATGCAAGACTTTAAGGCAAAAAAATATAATGTTCAACAACATTAAATTGGAGCAGTACGTCATTTTGAAAATTCATACCCATCCATGCCTGTAACAGCGAGACAGACACACACACACAATGTGCGTATGAGATAGGGAATAAATAGACAAGTTCTAAAATAATTAATTAGCCTTTTTATATTAAAAAATCTTTCAGAACTTTGACAGAAATGTAAAATGGCAACGGAAGTGGTGCGGGATGAGGGCTTACTTTCCTAGAGACAGCAATGATAAACACGTGATGCATGCTCATAGGCTGTATGATTCCATAAACCGACGTTCGTATTTTATTAAATATTTAAAAACCTCCAGATCTGAATCTGAATTTAAGACCACATGCCAATACACGTAATACTTTGGAGAATTTTTATAACCATACATTTCAGCAAATTTAACAATGAAGCTATTTTAAAGGTTCCGCAAGAACGCCGTTTATGCACTTCAGCAAACCCAGGTGTTAGCGGACACGTTAACGGATATACTCACTGATCAAGTCAATTTTGCCGTTGCTCTTGACGTGGTAAAAGGACGCATTGATCCTGGGGGATTCGCCATGCAGCACTGCAAACCTGCTCCCATTGGGTTCCCAGGCAAAGGCAATGATGCCCTCTGGAACACACGGAACAATCATTATATTCACACTTCAGCAGGTATTTTCCCCCTTCGGTTTCAAAATGCAGGGCAGATGAGAATCGAGAAATTTCCCTGCAATGGAGGAAGAAAAAAAAAAAAAAAAAGACCCCCCCACCACCAAAAAAACAAAACAAAAAAGACAAAAAAAACAAAAAAAAAAACCCAACCCACCATGTTTCATCAAAACTCTGTTACGATAAACCTGTTACTTGGCACCAATTAAGCAAGGTCACAAGAGATGAAAAAGTGTCATGCTTTACTATGAGCAGTCTGCAGGCTTGTGAGAGTGACCAAAATCACAGCCGTACCGCTGTTCAATGAGGAGGATACTGCTTTCATACGAAATTAATATCCAGACACATGGCCAAATGTTCGGGTTATTTTTGCTCTATTAGCAGAAACTGATCCCAAAGAAGCCACCTTCTCGCTAGCGCACATCGATTTGTTCGTTCCTGTTAAAGGCGCTTCCGGTAATATTGGCATCCTTTCTTCCTTTTCATCTTTGTCTGAGGAGCTTTCATATTTTAAGTCGAAAGTTACATTCCCGAAAACTACTGTCTGCCACGTCCGCTGACGATGTCACCGATACTGCCGCCGCAGTAACCGTTTTGAACTGGGATTTTACACGGATGAATGGAGTGACACACACACACACACACACACACACACACACAATGAAAGAGCCCAGAGGTGTTTTCATGAAATCTCAGCACTCTTAGAACAACAAGATCGATCAAAAATCGTGCACTTGGACTAACTGCTGTAAACGTTTGTAAAATTCACTTCTTCAGAGACTTTTAAAGGGAAAGGAGACAGGGGAAAATGGAATTGTCATGGGCATGGTCAACACAAACCTTTATTTAAAATAAATAAATAAATAAATACAACACTGCTGTTTAAAACTACATGAGATTGGTGTGTCTGTCCCGTCCTAAAACCTCTTTCTGATAGAGTCGGAAGATACTCTACCCAGTTTTCCATTCCTTTCTCAGTACATAAATGTTTTCTCATGGCACTAGTCCATCTACCACAGATGCAGTAAACAGATTAAGTTCAATTCCTTTAAGCAATAAAAGAAACAAAAGTATATAAACGCACAAACACACACAGGAACCTTGGATTGCGAGCATAATTAGTTCCGGAGACGTGCTTGTAATCCAAAGCACTTGTATATCAAAGCGGGTTTCCCAATAAGAAACAATGGAAACTCATAATTCCTTCCACAACCCACAAATATTTACATAAAAATGATTAATACAAAATGTAAAGTAAATGTACACAAACAAAATAGCTTTGAAAAGAATCGTGGCTAGTGTGAGGGAGACGGGAGTGTGCCAGAAACAGGAATATCAAAGGCTACAACAAAAACATGGAAACTGGAGTCCAACAAGAGTCAAAACCTGAGCAAGGTAAACACTAGAACACGGCTTGGCGATAGTGTGGGGGAATGCAAACTAATACTGCACAAACTTAGCGTTCATGAGTCAGTCTATGTAATTAGTGAGCATGGCGCAAATCCCGGAAGCATTCTATCCTTGAGTCCTCCGGCATGCACCGCTATTGGCAGTGCAAAACACGTGTCCTGCACACGTGCTCCGTGTGGGCAGATCCATGACAAAGAGCAGGAGTGAGCAGGAGGATTATTGTGTTTTACTTTCACTACAACTCGCAGAATCACTGCAGTCTGTCTAGGAAACTATCCAATGTTCGCTGCTTTTGCCTCCTTTTGAGGATTTTGCGGAAATGCGACATTGCATTGTCATTAAACAGATGAGTGACACACACACACACACTAACAGTATAAACTAGCACAGAAGCCACAATCCTGCAGTTTGAGAGAGACAAGTTGTGATCACGTGAGGTTCAGCAGACGAATACTACTCGTATTGCAAAACCTCGTTCGTTAACCAAGTCAAAATTTATTACAAATGTACTACTCGCGATCTATGGTTCCACTGTATATAAAAAATAAATACATCTTACCTTTCATCTCCACGACATCCACAGGAACCTGCTTCTCTCTCATCCTGAAGATTTCAAAATTTGTGACGATTCCCTAATGCAAAAGTAGCAGAGTTCAGAACAAATAATTTTTTTGGCTTACAAACGGCTCAACAGGACAATAATTCTTTACGATACTGAGATAAACGTCTCAACACGTTGTTATGAGATACAGTGCGCATCATCGGTTCTTAACCCAGCCCCGGGGCAGTTTAAATATAGACCTCAGCCAGCTTGGTACCTGTGTTCCTTTAGGAGTCCTGTCCACCTTTACGCAAAGATAATCGCCGTTCTTCTGCCAGTGAAGTTTGCAGTCCACCACGTTGAACAGATTGCGCACTCGGATCTCGTTCCTGGACGGAAGCTGCATGAGGGTCACCCTCGCTGGGATATCCTTGTCCTCGGGAACCCAGAACGCAATGATGTTATCACCGGGTGACCAGGAGAAATCTCTGCAGAGGATTCACACCATGAGTGGGCTTTTAATAAATTTGTTTTGGATTAATCCGAAAGTTCATTTGCCCAACCAAAAAAAGGTACTTCAGCATTTCCCTTTGTCCACATTGTAGCACTTCAACTTACTTGATTCCGTTTATCTTCAAACTCTTCTTATCCAAAAGACCCATGGACTGGGAAAAAAAAGCAAAACATTCAGACCGGTCCACAAAAAAAAATAAATAAATAAAAAAAAAAAAATAAAAAAAAAATAAAAAAAAAAAAAAATAAATCGCACAGCACTTGTAATTAAAATAAAATTACTCCAGCTACAAAGACAAAATTAAACGTCAGCTTCTATGTAAAACATGAGGCCTAGATGTGAAACATACCGGAGTCTCGTAGATGCTGAGGGTGTCCTGAGTCATCCTAGCAAAAAATTTCCCGTCCGGGCTCCACCTGAAGATGTGACATGAAATCGAGTCAACACACACACAAAAAAAGAAAAGAAAATATAAACCTCAGAGTACATGTGTTTGCAGAAATTATACTTCTACTGACTTGAAGATCGGCCAGTGGGCGGAGCTCTCGCAGTGGAAACCTCTCTTCTTCTGGCCAGTCAGGACATCCCAGATGATGATGGCTTGTGGATCGTCTTTCGTGTCCATCAGGGGACTGAATGTAACCACATACCTGTTTCAAAAAAAAAAAAAAAAAATAATAATAATAATAATAAAAAGCCAGCAGATTTTTATGCAAAGTGTGCTTTACCGAGGATTCTCCCATTTTCATTACAGTCCAGCAGATTTTAAAGTGAAATGAAGTAATGATTCAAAAACAGGAGGAAGAGACTGTGTGTAAGCTGTGTAATCCTGATTTATATACATACATATATATAATATTTATAATTTGCAGGCAGGCAGGCTGTCGAAGAAGAAGCTGAAATAAATATATTACCATGCTCTGATACTGAATTACTGCCTTGTCTAAGCTGTGGTGGTTTAAATTAGAGTATTTCTTAGACATTTCTGCCTTCAGGCTTTATCCAGTGTTTTCAAACGTTTCTAGGAGGTATAACTGACACAGAAAGTGTGTATATACACACACGCGACATGATGCATTCAACTCATGACTAAATAATGAACTAGATTGGAAACAAATATTCTCAAAAAGAGATCAAATAAAAACACAGAGATGGATCTTGCATGAAGTAAATAGTTTCGGACCGGCATTAAAGTGGACATGAAGCACTAGATAGTGCTTTGTACTGGATTTTCAAAGACGGATTCCAACAGTAAGAATCCTTAAGGGATTAGCATGGCCGGCAAAGCCGTTTTTAAAATAACAAGCAATCTAAATGATACTTTGTCATACAAGCGCAGCATCCTCTTGTCCCATGATCCGATTGGACATCCTGAGGTTGGCGGACTTGGAATTAGTGACAGCGCCGGTAATCACTGACGCAACGGAAAACAAGGAAAGCCAAACTTAAACGATAAATAATAATAATAAATAAATAAATAAAAAAAAGACGCACGGGGGATCTCTTTTGTAGTGCCCCTGGATGCAACAGTGAGTTTTACGGCGTTAAAAGCCAAAGAAAAATGTTCCAGTTTCCTGCTGTGCCCCTTAAGCAGCAAACAGTTCTTTATCGTTGACTAGGCATGCTGAAACAAGAGTCCTCCAGTTATCAGTAACGCTAGGGTTTGTAGCGAGCACTATGTTAACGAGGAGAGGGGTTTCGAGTCAGGCACGTTAGTGGTTCTCCAGAACAAGCTGAAGTCTAAGGCAGGTCTCGGTGTCGGATTTTTCCTCTTATAAGGCTGGGTGTGCTGTATGGAGTGAGATCACGGTCTTTTATATGAGAGCGCTGCTACATGGTTAAACCTAACAAAAACAGACTCTACAAGCCTACAGAACCAAGAAAAATGAACAGAGATGGTAAGAGCACAGAACACATATTACGTCTTTAAAACGCAGCACTAAGCTCGATGATTTCTTCTAAAATACCTGTCTCGCTTCATAATCACCAGGAAATGCCTGCGCTCTTGGCATCGTTGCTATGGTTTTCTTGCTTCTGTGCTCTTTAGTGCCCGTTTTGCTGAGGTGTGTGGGAATCCATCTTATAAAATTATAAGTAAATCTTGTGTTTCATGTCCACTTTAAGTAGAGCGACCGGTCACACATTTAGAACCCAATTTGTTGTTACACAGTGCAAGTACGAATATGCCAAAATGCAGCTTTACATCTAACTAGAAAGTGCAAACAGCAGAGCAAGATGCAGACAAGGCAATATTTACAGTAAGTACAGCAAATGTGTGAAATTGTAGATGCTAGAATTGTTACATAGTAAAAATTCAAGTGATCGCTATGTGCAAGTTTTATACAGGGCGGGCTATGAAAAAGTAGCCCGCCTCCGACGATAGGAAGATAAGATGAAGGAGCAAATAATTTGTTTTTATTCACTTAAGTCACAACAGATGCTGAAAATGGCCCCTGGTCACATCTGTGCACCTACACACGGGGTGACAGACGGTCTACGGCCTCCTCCAAAGGGCGTGGCACTGGGGTTGGAGGCATATCTCCTTTTTCATGGCCCGCCCTGTAATTATCACCAGATTGTTGTACGTGTTTAACCATTAAACGCTTTCCAATTTTCTCGCTTTTTTCGATGTTAACACATCTCTCGGTTATGTGCGAGGTGGCTCCGCAGGCTACACGAACCTCTCGCAAGGGGAGAAGTCGATCAGCTGCACTCCCTGATGACTGAACCTCTGAATCTGTTTGAACTTCTCACCGCCCCACAGAGCAATGCCTCTCTGATGGAACGTGGCCAGGTAGGTGCCTTTAGGAGACCAGCGCACGTAGGTTTCTGTCCAGCGCTGAAAAACATTAACAAATGTATATACATATTTAAAAAAATAAAAAATCAAAAAACCCAAACACACAGTACACCGGTGTGTGTTAAGGAAAGAAGAAAACATTTCCTACCGCTCGCTCCTCAACCTCAATGGGTTCCTTGACGTCATTGGAAAAGATGCCCGTTTTCTCACCAGAATCGTAGATCACGCTGTACTGATCACGGCAGTCAGGGTCCTCCAACCAGTGGCGCAGATTTCCCTGTGAGGTGACAAACATCGGCGACAACCCAGAATTAAACCTTTCTGCTTTTATGAACGATGTGTGTTCGCCTCTATAGTGCAAAAGAAATACAAAAAAAAGGAAAGACAAGAAAAGAAAGAAAGAAAGAAAGAAAAAAAAAAAAAACAGCTATGTGGTGTAGAGAAAAGTGTGCATCGGTAAAGCGTGAGAAGCGACGCTGCTGCAGACCAAGACAGAGTAAAGCCTGGTTCATGCTTCCATGACAAACAGCTATTTTAGCTGGGGTGCAGCGTTGCACTATGGACGGTCTGGGAGGGAAAAAAAAAAAAAAATTCATCAAAAGATTTTCCAAATGCCTGTGCTTGGCAGCATCTCCTCCTGGAACGTATTCGTCGCAGCAATGTGTTGATTACAGACAGTCTATTCATTGTACACTGAAGCAGAAGTGCTGTTATTTTCAATCGGGCGGCCTGTAAACACGTGACATTTCCCCCAACAAATCCTAAACGCTTCAGAAAAGCCCAAGTATGGACTTTATTACTTTAGTTGGTTTTCTCTTAGGGCAGAATCTGCGTTTATGAAGAACCTGGATGACCTTGGACGATAAATCAGGCTGCCAAGTTGAGCCTAAAATCGCAATATGGGACAAGTCTGAGATGAATAATACAGTTGTTCAGCTTTAATTAAACAAAAACCCTTTCAAAATCTATCAAATCTGCATCATCATCATCCCCAGAGGAGGCCAAAACAAAAACAACATCATCTGCGCAGTAATATTTCTCAACATGCCACCGTTTTATTTGAACAGACAAAAGCTGTGCTTTTGCAGTTGACGGACAGCTAGAAGCTTTGGACTGCTCGGGAAGACTATTGAAGCCCGGCGCTTTATGAAGTTGGCTTTAGTCCGCTCTCAGAAACCTTCCTGAACGAGGTATAAAGCAGGATCTAACGTCGGTCTGAATCTTCAGAAGAAAAAGAAAAGCACGACACTGCTTTCTTCTTGTTCTGCACCTTTCCTTTCAGTAACAAACATCAGAGTGCCATCGTCATACAAAGAAAAACCTATTTGTACTTAAGGTATAACAAGAATCGACCAAGGGGATGACATGAAAGGTGCTTCAGTTAAACTAATCGATAACACTGCTCGAATCATTGCATTGCTCGGTCCTCGTTGCGCTCTCTGTACAAACGGTCCTTCCAAACTTGTGTTAACTGCCTCTGCTAAAAACATCTGTCTATATGCGAGCCTTCACACAAGACGTTGACTCCTCTTAGCTACTTAGCTCAATGAATTATTACTAACTGTAAGTGAAAAGACTTTTGCTTCTATTTTAGAGGTTATCGGTGTCGAATGAGTGTTTTTGTTTTTAATCAGCCGTGCTGAGATTTGCTTGAATAGTGTCATGTAAAAAAAAAACAAACAAACAAAAACAAAAAAATACCCCAAGAACAACTGTTAAAAAGGCATATTTACAAAAGTTACACAATAATAATCTATTTTTCAGCAAACAGGGATGTTGGTCTGTATAAAAGCAGGGCTGGGCGATATGACCTCAAAATAGTATCACGATATGGATATTTAATTACGATACATGTGTGATGAAAATAACGTTCAGAGACGAGAACATGCAGCTCACACGCTCCTGTGCACGCAGTAAGACTGTAATATAATGGACCTGATGTTTATTAAGCTCACTCTATGCATTGTGAGACATTACACAGACTCTTTACTGATGTATTTATTCATGGGGGGGGGGGGGGGGGTAAGCACAGTGCAGCTACCTGATCATTTCTGGAGGTTTCCTGATATTTCAGCTAGATCACGATACTCAGCTGGCCAACGACATGAATGGTCATATCTCGATAACGGTAATTTATCGCTCAGCCCTCTATAAAAGATACTCACAAAATCTTTGAAGGGCTGCTTCTCGGGCGGGTCCCATTCGTCACTGATAGTCATGTACCTGGACAACAGACACACATAAAAAAATATAATTAAAAAAAACACTAAAGACAGGGTTCATCTGGTTCATATCCCTGTACATGATTCAGGATCACTTAAAAATAAAACAGACAAGAAATCCTGTTTTGTCTGTGGTCTCCAATTATAATGTAGGGCTGGATGATATGACCTACAATTTATAGACCCATTTTCTGACCTGGTCAAGATAATATTTATCATGACACACAGACATCTTTAAAGTAAACAGACACCATCATTTTTTAAAAATGTATTTCTAGAAACTTCCTTCTAGTAGCTCGGCCATAGGCGGCAAGTTGCAGATCCCTCACAGAAGTACTCCGACTCACTTGGAGTCGCTCTCCAACATCAGCGTCCTTACAGCGGGGATTTATTTCCCACCCCAACAATCCGCCAGACAGTCTGATGACCCCTGTCAGAGGGCCCAGGTCGACCTGAGCGGGATGCTGTTGATTCCTTTCCTTTGCTTTTGAATCGTTCAATCACTCTGTTGACTGTAACAAGAGGAATCCCAATGGTTTGTACAATCACACGCTAGCTAAGTCCACCCTCAGACTGACCCACAATACAAACTCTTTGTAAATCACACAACTCTTTTCACTTCTGGTGTTCGCCGCATGGCTAGTCGCTCAAAACGATTAGTATCCTGTAACCTGACATGAAAAATGATCATATATTAACAAGTCTGAAGCACCAGGTGGCATCCGCACAGATAAAACGTAACAAGGGGCATTTACTTTTGAAATGTACGTGCATGTTACACTATGAAAATTGTGCTCAGAGACAAAAGAACATGCAGCACATGCAGAATTACGCCAGGAGGTGCTCACGAGCTTCTGTGCATGTCGTAAGATTGCAATCCGATACGCCTAAGATTTATTACGCTAATTCTACGCATCATGCTACATCACAGACTTCTCATTGATGTATTTATCGATTGGGGGGGGGGGGGGCAAAAAAAAAACAAAAAAAAAAAAAAAAAACCCCACAAATCCCCCCCCCCCCCCACAAAAAAAAAACAAAACAAAAACAAAAAAACCCCACAAAGCTGATATTTCTGGTAAATCCCAATAGTTGCGACATTCAGCCAGCTGACGATATGAACGGTCACATCATGAGAACGATAATTTACCTATAAAATCGCTCAGCGCTACTACGATACACAACTTGCCCACTAGAAAGTGTACAGCTTCGAGTACATCAAGCGGACATGATCTAGGAGAGAGCCGCAGTATTAACTAATGACACTGTGTTAGGGATTGCCAACCCCGCTTATTATCTGTCCTCAGGAGGAGAAAAAAAAAAAGTTACAGCAAAGGGGGAAGGATGGGAGACTTGACGACAACAAGTGCTGGAAAATCGAAGGAAGCGGTACAGAAGTGGAGCGGGGCATACTTGTCGAAGTCAGTGAACAGGTTGACGCGGAAGGTGTGCTGCTTGTCCAACTTGTAGCCGTCAGCGTTCTTCACTGCTTCGTGGGCGTGACTCGGGCTGGAGTACTCCAGGAAGATGTACCTAGAAACGACAAGCTACAACTGAGTAAATATGCTCGCGCCTCCAGCGGGCTGAGGATGACAGAAATCAAGAGAGGGTGCAAAAACTGGGGTGGGGGTGGGGGGATGAGCAATCAGAGGTGATGGTGGACAGAAGAACCTCTTGGGAACCTTGAGAGGAACCAAACTCTGACAGGAAACACAGCTGGACACTGAAGTGAAACCATCAAAGATATTGAGGCAGAAATAATACAATAAATAAATGGCAGTTAATTCAAGTAAATCCTGTTTGTCGAGCTCATGTCACAATGCAGTGTTACAAAAGTCTGGATGCAGTCTAAGAGTTGGTATGCGAGTTATATGAGAATTTGTCTTTTAAATGGGAAGATTTCAACATCTAAACTGATACTTTAGACGATTTTTCACCCCAATATTTCACTGTTTGACCTTTGTAATAATGATCTATCATCTATACAGTCGATCCTCTCATCTACGGACGCCGCATTAACGGATATCGGATGCAACGGACAAAATTCGCTGGTCTGAATACATAACCCATTAGCCAGAATGTCCGGTACGAAAGTTTAAAAATCCCGGGCGTTGCGAACTGAATCCTGTAGTTCAGCAATTGTTCACTAGGTGGCGGTGGCGTGTGCGCTACGAGTTGTTTACAAGCGTCGGTTGAGCTTTGGTCGTTGTGAAGCTAAACTGTTTTTTCGGTGATTATTTGGTGTTTTTCACTGTTTTTCTGCCCAGTGCCATCATTATGCCACCCAAAGATAAG
>JAQLOM010000023.1:14318466-14332833 GCA_030068315.1 Chrysichthys thysi
CACAGCAAGAAGGTCCTGGGTTCGATCCCCGGGGTCGACCTGGGCGCCTTTCTGTGTGGAGTTTACATGTTCTCTCCGTGTCCGTGTGGGTTTCCTCTGGGTACTCAGGTTTCCTCCCACAGTCCAAAGACAGGCACAGAGGGGATTAGGCTAATTGGCTACTCTAAATTGGCCATAGGTGTGAATGTGAGTGTGAATGGTTGTCCTGCGGTGGATTGGTGACCTACGCCCAGGGTGTACCCCGCCTCTCGCCCGAACTCAGCTGGGATTGGCTCTAGCTTCAGAAGCAGCAGAAGATGAGTGAGTGAGGAATAAACACAGATGCTCCCCTAGTTACGATGACCCAACTTACGATTTTTCAAAGTTACGATGGCGATTACTATACGCAATATAAATCTAAAATATTTAGAATATATATTTAAGATTTGCGAGCAGGCGTCGTAACAGTATATGATGTACGATACGTTCAGATGATGCCCGGATGCACGTGGACAACGCCCGGAAGAACGCGGATGATGCACGAATGTAGCGTCATTCATTTTGCACCTTTCTGTCCCATAACTCACAGAGTTACCTTGCGTAACGGTGTAATGTACAGTGCATTACCATGTTGTTTTTTTTGTGCTTCAAGAACTAATTTTCATTCAAAAGCATGTCTTCTAAACGCCCCAACGTGTCTCCTACAGGAAAAGACTCCTGGGTAGGCTAGGCTAAGCTAGGCTAAGCAGTGGTTCAACATGCGATGTTTTCCACTTACGATGGGGATATCGGAACGCATGTCCATCGTAACCTGAGGACTACCTGTGTAGTAAAATACAGAATGCAGTGCGAAATACAGAGTAAAAAGGAATAAGCAAAATAATACCAAAAAAAGGAGGATCTATCGACAGGATGAACTAAGGCCAGGACAGACCAAACCAATAAATGACTTTAAAAGGACTCAAACACCTGAGAAAATAAATACGTTTTAAAATGTTTTTAACATGCTTACGTTGGGCTCATCACATTCTAAGGTGGGCCTTTTGGTTTGTAACATTATGGTTCAAGGGTTCTTTAATTATTAGATTGGTTTAATTTGATTGACATTCACAGCTGGTTATCAGTTTGCAGTAGGAAAGAAAAAAATTATAGCCTACATTTTCACCAGATATTCAGCTTCCTAGCATCAACTTCCTGTGCCATTAATTCCAACAACAGTTTTCCATTAATGAGTCACACAGTAATATCTGGTGAAAAAATTCAAACAACCGACTCTCCAAGATCCATCAAAATATATTCCTGTGTGTGTAACGTGTCACAAATGGAAGCCGAAATGATTTATGGGCATGTTTACTACAGCTCTATGGAGGGGTAATTTTTCATTTAGGAAATTTGAAACCCCCAAACCAAACATTTCTATAAATAAACCCAACTTTCTTTACCCCTTGTTGGACTGTGTTTGAAAATTCATCTGTTCAGTCAAAGTCAGTTCTTCACCACTGATGTATCCCACCCAGGCTTCCTGTCCGTACAGTAAAAGGCATACATTGGGCCAAAACGAAGAGTTCCGTCCCAAATACAACACGGAGCGCAGAGTTCTTCTCCTCAAATCCCTGCATTGGAATCTGAAAAACTAAAAAAAAAAAAAATAAAAAAAAATAAAAAAAAAAAAAGACAGAAAGAAAAGAAAAGAAAAAGCACATGAAACCGCCAAAGACCTCTCTTGCCTTCTCTTAATTACTATTGCAGCACCATCCACAAAGGCAAATTCTTCCTTTCAGCAAAACTGACACCTCTCTTCTACACTGTACCAAAAATAACACTTTGAAAACTCAAGTCCCGAAAGGAGGCCTCTATTTCTTTCCTTTTAAATCTACATCAACATCATCGTGGCTCAAATATGCCTGGAGTAGCCGCACGGGACGGTGATTAGAGCGCTATGCCAGCTTGTGTCTGGGAAGAGAAGACATGCTACATTAGAAATCCTTCTGGGATATCTGCTTCATCACATATGAGACAGGATGTGCCCCACGCCATTCCTTGAATCATCATGGGTTCAGCGGGGCAGGGAGCGATGTTTACGAAGCTTTTTTTTTTTTTACCCGTGCACATGTATAACAGATCTGTGGAATAACCCCAGGCAAACCACACTATAAAACACATAAACCAGGAGGCAGCTACAGGAAATGAACATGGTACAGAACCCCCTAGTGTCCTCTTGGTAAAGTATGCAGTTTGTACTTAGTGTTTGACTGTTAACGCGGTTTAAACGCTCTTAATGAGAAACTACACCACACTGCCGGTCGTAGCATCTTCCTTCAGGCTTCACGATTGCTCTCTAGTCGCCCCAACCCCCCCGACCTCCGTCCCAAATGCCAAACCCACTCACTCATGACCTTTCACCCACTTCCGCCAGGCGCTATCTGGGAAAGGACACATCCCCTGTCCTCTTAGACTGCCTCTGCTGACCCAACCACAGCGAGAGGAAAGAAGGAGAGACGGAAAAACAGAGAAGAGGCTGAGAGTGAGGGAGCAAGAGAGAAAGAAGGCTGCGTTATCACAGTGTAGAGGTCAGTTACAGGGCTTCCAATCACTCTGCAAGTCGTGGCACTGGCCCAAAAATAGCTCCAAAAGCCACCAAAACCTCACCTCACCACAAGTGGAGCTCCTAGCGTTGCTGAAAACCCTCAGCAAAACAATTCTCCGCCGCTTGTTTGAAATAGCATCCTTTGAGTTTGACTTTTAGACCGTTGTTTTGGAAATACTTCACTGAAAGACTACTACAGCTACATCCCTCCATTTTGCTGCGATTGTTAAAAAGCCTGCACCAGACGTTGTGTGATGTGCTGTGTAAAAGTGTCTGTGTCGGGGGGGGGGGGGGGGGGGTTGTTTGTTTTTTTGTTTTTGGCTAAACGGGAATTCCCCTATGCGCAGCAAAAAGCAAAACACATGCGCCGTGCCTAATGACCGCTGACCCAACTTCTTTCAAACAGTTGTAGTTATAATTTGTAGCACAATTAGCGGCTGCAGTGTAAGCAGATTAGCGGTAAAATGAAGCGCCTGCTCTTAGTTTCTCTGACCCTGAGTAACCACAGCTCAAATCGGTGACTCCCTACCCATACCCATGAACAAATCACCTACATGGAAGGCTCCTCTGGCCACAGAGTGGAGGAAATCTCAAATTTATCACACAGGAAGATGGGTCTGAAATACGTCGCTCCCAGTGGTCACCCACTGAGCCACTTCCTGTATCCTCCCCCACCGTCAGCCTCTTGTGAGTTGAGAAAGAATGCGGACCTCTCTAGACTGGGGACGGTGCAGTTGTTGGAGAAAAACTGCATGGTCACCCACTCGACAAGCTCCGGTTACGTACAGGACAAGTTTGTCGTAGGGCAAGTAAGACACGACGTCAAGAGTAAAAGGAGTGAGACGGTTATTTCCACTTCTTCTGTCAGTTCTGATTTGTGAAAAGAACGTGACATGTCCGTATAACAACACTCCATTTTTCTAAGTTGAAATCCACATTCCACAGTTGCGACCCCGTTTCTACCAGTGTACTCCTGCCTGAAAATAGAGGTTACCCATTGTCCTCTCCTTCCAAAACAAGACATTCCTTGGCCTAGCAGAATGCCATAAATGTTTTCTCAGGCTTGTAGTAAACAGAGGAAGCATAGCTCGACTTTTCTTCCACTCTTTCACAGCAAAAGCACAGAGACGAAGACTTGTGTGGTGTTACTGCAGACCATTCCTGGACACAGAGAGGTGTTAGGCGCTCAAACGAGGTTAGATCAATGAGGAGACAGAAGTCAGTGTCAGGTCGCTCTTTAGAAGGATCCAACTAAAGAACTTCCTCCAGGGACAGAGAAAGACCTGTTCAGGGTGCAGATATGTAGGTGACAGCTGGTAAAGGACGTGTTTCCCAGCATGACACGATAGCTATTTTAGGTCTTTATGCACTGAATACATTGACGATGCTCACCGAATCGCAGGCCTGGATAATGTGCTGGAATGTTGTTTAGAATAATGGGAGACATTTTTGCTGGTGTAAAAGAGCCAGCTGTACAGTGTCAGAGGAAACAGGAGGATAATATCGAGCGTCCCAGGTGGCTTTGGTAGACAGGAAAATAGAAAGAGTGAGAAGGGCTGGACCTCTGCCTCTGTAATACTGCTGAACTGAAGATACTGCTATCTACTAAACAAATGACAGCACAAGCAACATGTGGGCTTTAAACAGAGTGTAATTACTGTGCAGGATGGTCGTTTTCACATTTCTGATCCTGAAATGAGTGTGTGTGGGGCGGCATTTTTAAGTTGAAACGTATTTTTTTATACCTTCCTGTTTAACACACAACAATATTGCACTGTCATTATGACCAGCCCTCAGCAGGGGTAGGTGTAGGTTGATAATTCTCAGATAACGGGATAATCACAATGCTCAGCTTCCTGTCTGTGTGTGAGGAAAGACATTTCCTCTAGCTGTGGAGCTGAAAGCTCTGGCACTCGGAGCTGTCTGACACAATCAGCGTGGAGCCATCCCACTCCGACCTTGACTAGGGCATTGGCAAACAAGGCCGGAGCACCCCCTCCTTTCACCAGGCCAAAAACACTTGCCCCAACTACCGCGACTCCTCATACCTAAAAAGGCGCTTCTCGGTTTCACACCATTAATCCTGTAGAGACGTTTACCTCACTGACCGAGGCCTTGTTTGAGTCAATCTAGCTGATGGTGCCAGAATGACTGTCTCTTCCTTTCTCACAAACACAACCCGCAGAAGGGATTTTTTTCCCCCCATCAGAAGCATTTCTGACAGCTATTAGCTATTTATACAGTGAGGTGTTGGCATGGAGAGAGGCACTTCTGCGCTGAAATAAACTGACGATTATTTATGCAAGTTTTATTTAGAGTCATTTAGCCATTTATGGAAAATAAGCGAGCCATGTTGCTGGTTCCGAAACCTACTGCGATTCTCTCAGATGCTGTAGGTCCAGCTATATAATCCCCTCGCATAACTGAGTGTGAACAACAGCTCCCTTTTTATGCCTAATCATTAACGCTATAAATAAGATCATCTGACTGCTTATGCTCTGTTTCATGCTTTGGGTTACCTCTTTTGACTTCTGAACCGATGAGACATCTTTTCTGAAGAACTTCAGATCAAGTGCATACTTCTCCAGCTAGTCATCTTTAAACATTGTTTTCATCATCAGCTTTCCTTTAAACAAGCCCAGTTGGCAGTTCGATAATAATCAGACCAGAGGCGGTAAATAAAACAAAGAATCTGTGAAAACTAGCCCCTTTTTGTATGACTGTTTCTCTCCCTGAAGCTAGTCTTTGGTCCAATGAGCTGCCTTCAGCTAAATAAGTTGCATAAATGCATGTGATTTGATAAAACTCAACAAAGGATCTGTTACAGAAGCCGCACCGGGTAATGTCCTGAAAACCATCTATTGTTCGGTCTAGTGGTGACAAAAACTCCCCTTGTTTTCAACATCATAGATCACACAAGAAATGAATCTGCGTCCTCACTATGTCCCGTGGCCACAATCAATATGCAGGGCAAGCAACATTGGATAGTCCACAAGGCCGTATACCATCTTTCCAAATAGTATTTCTACTATTTCCTATTATGAAAGAAATTAGTATGGGAGTACACAGTTTGCATAAGTAACGTGCCGATCCTGCCGATATTAATAACTGCTGCGAACTTAGTTTTCCCAACTTCTTCTTTTTCAACCTCAATTATACTCATGCACACGTCCCATACATGCACTGTAGATCGGCGTTTCCATTCACTGATTATTTCCCGAGACTTCCCTCTAAGAGATATTGCACATTTTTATTTTATTTATGCTGTTATAAAGATGAGTTGCACATCGGTGTCCTTGTAGCATAGTGGCAATACAAAAAAAAAAAATCAGGGTACGTGGACATCCGCACGTGCACCCTCTGAGGACAAAACTTACGTCACACGGACCCTAGTGGACCCACGCAGACGAACTTAACAGAAAGCATAATCCTGACCTTATACTCCTGGTATCCATCTAGAAAACACTGAGAACACACATGGGCCAGTATGGTTGCAAAACACGACATAGTGCAGGGTGTCAGGACGATAAATTATGAATCAGCATTTTAACTGCTCAGGTTTGGAACGATATCAGGGTTGCAATATAATTACCAGCATAGGCTTGCATGACCTTGAGTCAGAATATATGTGTGTCAGCTACTAAATGTTATATTAGACATTACTTTTTAATATTCCTGACAAGTACATGGTCTGAGCAAAGAACTTGCTCCGACTTAGAGAAGCAGAGGAATGAAGACTGCATTACGTTGAATAAATTACATCAGCATGCTATTTAGAGTAAAATAAATAAGTTTTAAAAAAATCCCCTTTCTTGAGCTGACTGAGATTTTGAAGACTAAAGAACATCCGGGCAAGGAGAATACAAAGCACAAGCAGTGCATGGGAATCAGGACTGGACACCAAACAAAAGCACCTTTCTTTATATCTGACTCCCAGTCTCATAATAATGTACTGTGCTATAGTCGCTCACCTATCGCCCCATGCTTAAAAAGGCCTCGCTGGAAATAATCCAGTTGACCTCAGAACTTCCTGTGTCTGTGGCGCAACGGATCTGTCTCCCAGGATCCCGTCCACAAAGAGAGCTCAGTTTTCGTCTCTCTGCTCCCCGGATCTTCTACACGGGGGCTGGCAGGAGAATCTGATCATAATCAGCCTCGGCCCCACAGAGTGACGCTTTTAGCTCTGCTCGTTCTGGATGACTGCTGGGGTTAATCATTTGTTATATAAGAGGTCCGTTTCAAACACTCGGACCTGATCGGTGCTATGATGCAAGATTGACAGTTTAACAGCCGCGACGTCGAATTTAGGAACGCACCAATAGCATTGGTTTCAGATTGAGTACTAGTGTATGTTTTCAGTCTATCATATTGATACTGAAATTAGGAACCTTCTTAGTATTAATCAATCACAGACGTCATGGAACAGTTTCGATTTTAGTTTAGTTCTGTTTATGTTTCCCCACATTACATAGTGGCCATGAAAAACACGCATCCATGTCCATGCACTTGGACTTCCAGGCTGGTTATTCAACATAAAAGCTGGTAACTGAGCACTTTTACAAGTATGAGTATGAGTAAGTGAGTATGCAGCATACCAGGACACAATACTACCATCATTACTGATGAAAATCTGCTACGGAGAAAAGACAGTGGGAACTCATTAGCATGATTTCACTTGAACAATGTTAATGCCTACCTATTTTCAGAATACAGTATTTCCTTTAATAATGAGCAGTAAGTGGATTTTCTGTTGACATGCCTGTGTATCATCAACCTGTACAGTCTAACTGGGCTCATTCTGCCATTCATAATCAGCATACAATCTACAGAAGGAACTAGCCACCTCACATTAGCTAGCAAGCTAGCTAGAAAGATCTAGCAACCTCAAGTTAACTACCCGGCTAGCTAGAGGGAACTAGTCACTTTACGTTACCTAGCAAGCTAGCTAGAAATAACTAGCCACCTTACATTAAGTAGCAAGCTAGCTAGAAGGAACCACCCACCTCACATGAACCAGCTGGCTAGCTAGAGGGAACTAGTCACTTTACATTAACTAGCAAACTAGGTAAAAGGAACTAGCCACCTCACGTTAACTAGCTGACTAGCTGGAAGGAACTAGCCACTTCACGTTAACTAGCTGACTAGCTGGAAGGAACTAGCCACTTCACGTTAACTATCAAACTAGCTAGAAAGAACTAGCAAGCTAGCTAGAAGGAACCAGCCACCTCACGTTTACTAGCTGGCTAGCTAGAGGGAACTAGTCACTTTACGTTAACTAGCAAGCTAGCTAGAAAGAACAATGTTAATGCCTACCTATTTTCAGAATACAGTATTTCCTTTAACAATGAGCAGTAAGTGGATTTTCTGTTGACATGCCTGTGTATTATCAACCTGTACAGTCTAACTGGGCTCATTCTGCCATTCATAATCAGTAGACAATCTACAGAATGAACTAGCCACCTCACATTAGCTAGCAAGCTAGCTAGAAAGATCTAGCAACCTCAAGTTAATGCCTACCTATTTTCAGAATACAGTATTGTGTTCTGTGTATTTTGTTCACCTCACATTTACTAAGAAGAAGAAGAAGAAGAAGTGATACTAGTGATTATCACACGTGAAACACACGACAGCACAGCATAGCATGACACAGTGAAATTACTTCTCTGCATTTAACCCATTCACCAGGTGAAGCGGGGGCAGCCGAACAGCGCAGCGCCTGGGGACAGCTAGCAAGCTAGCTAGAAAGAACTAGCCACTTCATGTTAACTAGCAAGCTAGCTAGAAGTAACTAGCCACGTCACTTTAACTAGCTGGCTAGCTAGAGGGAACTAGTCACTTCACTTTAATTGCTGGCTAGCTAGAAGGAACTAGCCAGAAGGAACTAGCCACCTCACATTATCTAGCTAGCTAAAATATCTGCACTGGTTGAAGGGATAAGAGTTGCTCAGCTGTTTTTTCGTTTCGTTTTTGTCTTCTTCCGCTTAATCCTGGTCAGGGTCGCGGGGGGAAGCTGGCGCCAATCCCAGCTGACATCGGGTGACAGGCGCGATACGCCCTGGGCAGGTCACCAATCCACCGCAGGACAACACACAGAGATAGACAACCATTCACACCTAGGGCCAATTTAAAGTCGCCAATGAGCCTAATCCCCTCTGTGCATGTCTTTGGACTGTGGGAGGAAACCGGAGTACCCGGAGGAAACCCACACGAACACGGGGAGAACATGCAAACTCTGCACAGAAAGGCACCTGTGCCGAACCCAGGACCTTCTCACTGTGAGGCGACAGTGCTAACCACTCAGCCACCATGCCGCCCAGCTGCTCAGCTGTACCATCTCTTATTTTCTGAGTCTCTGCACATTTCTGGGCTTCTTAGCTGCAGGTTGCTAACCAGCCAACTTAAGCTAGCTAGCTAAAATACAGCTGAAATACAAAGTGGAAAACAAAGTTACAGTGCCTGTTCATTTACAATGTTCCCGCCCTGTTTTGTTTGTGTTCTGTGTATTTTGTTTATCTATTTGTTTGTGTTTTGTGACAAGCTTGGCTCTGCAACCTGCAAAAAAAAATTTGGCACAAGCTGGACAGTGTTAGCACATGAGTGAAAACACTCAGGCGTGGATAAAGAAAACACATATTTGGTGAACAGAAGGGTCGAGTTCCTCCCTTTTGCTGGATACGAGTGAGTGAGAAACTGACTAACACCTGCCATTACCATACACCACAACAAGGAGAAATCATCTGACTATCATCTGCCGTTCAGGAGCTTCCCACCAAATCAAGAATGGATAAAAATAAACATAAAAAATCAGCAGGGGTGAAACACAAATATCACCGGCCCTGGTGTAAATATTATTCCTAAGATCCCTGACTCCCTTTCCCCACCCACAAGCGCGCACACACACACACACACGCATCACAATTCCAAGTAATTATAGTGATATCGTTGAAAGGTTACAGTGACCTGATTGGTTCAAGGAAATGAAGACGCAGGAGGCAGGCATGCAAGACTCAACTGGCTTTATGGTGTTTTATTCGTTTAAACTTCCACTTTTCAGTAATCTTATTTTTCTCTCAACACAAACGCGCACATTTGAACCCACAACGCTCGGTTCTCTCTCTCTCTCGTGGCTCTCATCTCTCTCCTCTTTTATTCTTTCCATCACTCGTCCTCACAGGTGTAAATCCTTACCACTCACTTCTCCCGCCTTCGCCCTCCATTCACAAACTGGCCCTCGACCCCGCTCCTGCTTCCATAGTTACTTTGAAGGCCGCGTGAAACACTCAGTGTGTGAGACGGCCCACCCTCAATAACAGCTCAGGAAAATACGTCTTCCAGCATAGGTCCCCCACAGCCTCTGGGCCCTGCACGGTCGGTAGTTACAGCAGTGCCCATCGAATCCTTGTTTGTTTTAGAGTATAATATAGTGGATCACACCCTTTAGCTTTGTTTACACACTCCCTGTCTCCTGATTGGTTACAGCTCCTGCCAACCACTGTTTAGTCAGGCTTTTTAAGTGCACGATACGGTCGTAGGACGTGACATATCTATGCTGGCGTATGATAGGTGGCCTGTCAAATCCACTCAGACACACCTGAAATGTGAATTGCTGTCATGGCGCTGTCAGAGTAACTCAGAGCAGCTCGGGAAAATCTGATTAAAATGTTATTTTCTCCCCTGACTCAATTAGCGTGACTCTTTCACAAACCTCCTACGCGCTAGAGCTTTAAGGGGCTGATCTTTAGGATGACTCTTGGTTTTATTTCTTTACATTTGGAGCCATGTTGACAGAGGCTTTAATGTCACGAAATAGACATCTAGAAATCACGAGTTGGAGCACGTTAAGGCCACGAGCGCTCCCTGCGAAAATAAGCTTTTCCTCTCTCTTCCATATAAAGTAAAACCCGTCTGCGGAGCCAAACCTCCAAATTGGCAGCACTCTTTTCTGACCGAAATGTAGGTGAAATTACAGCCAAGGAAAGTTTCCCACTGACAGAGCCAGGAGCCAGAACATATACCACTTGATCGCTGGATGAGAAGATGAAATATGACACAGGCCGCATCAGATGTTATTATTTCGAGTCCTGTGAAGTGCTGCGTCATGTGGGCATGTTTTCCAAAGTTACAGAGGACGCCGTGAATCAAAATAGCATAAAACAGGGAAGGTTCGAATGTCTGTGGAGAGGAGATAAACTCGATAAACATAAAATGGATGTCAGATCGGTTCTCTCCACTGCGTCTGACAGGGAAGCAACATCTGTTGCAACTCCCTGTGAGAGACCGGGAGACTTCTATATGCACTGAAAGACATTGATCTAAATGACGAGGGAACGGCAGCTGTGCGAGGGGGAGACAGAGACAAGCGAATGCCAAATGAATCCAAAGAGCTTTAAGGCATGAAGCTCCTATTCTGTTCATGTATCGAGCTTTCTTCTTCCTCTTGCCATTGAACTCATTGAAAAACATGGAAAACTGTACAACACACAGATCATACGAAGAAAGGATTCCTCTCATTCTTCTCTATCTCATTCACCTCCCCCTCAAACACACACACATACACACACACACACACACTTTCTTCCTGGAATTACAGCCATTGTTAAACGCAAAAGCAACCAGAGCAGAACCCGCTTGCAGGGAAATGACCTGGCAACAATCCCACGGCTTTTGCTGTCAGTCAGCTCGTGGAAGCACTAGACATCTAAAACAAACATTATTTTGACTAACGTGATGCAGGGAAATGAGTCTGTACCTACCTGACTCATAACACCAGAATCAGATGTCTTCGCTCAAATCAGGCACACATATGCACACGTATCCCCAGGATCCTAGGGATTAGTTATCGATTGTTGCAAATAGCTAGACGTTCATACAAATCCCTATTAAAGCCCATTAAGACATAATTGTGGCATTAGAGAGTAAGAATTCTTTACAGCCTGATTATGACACCTTTCCCACACAGCTTATTGCATGCCAGGGCCTACTAAAAATTTAAACCTCTAGCAAAAAGCACATTTCTTCACAGCCCAGGACTCTTGTGGCAGCAGGATGTTTTGAGTAGTTGAATCAGAACCTCGGGTTGTCCCGCGGACGTGATGAACAAGTCACAAACCGAGGATGCTGTCAAAACTGAAGTGGTGAGACATGGTGTAGATACAGACAGAAAGATAGGCATGGAGTGTTTCTGTTTTTGTCTTGTGTTAAGAATTCTTCCAGACAGGTTCCTCGGGGGGGTTGGATGGTTGAGAGTTTTAGCCTTTTAAATGGGTTGTACATTAAAAAAAAAAGCACATCATTGTAGGTTTTTATGCTTTTGAACGCTGATGTAGACCTTGACGGAATCATGCCAATGAAGCCGTATTGATTTAAACTGGGTGAGAGACCGGCCAAGGGATAAGGCAGACACTTAGAAAAAGTTCTATTAAGCCCCGTAATGGATTCTTCAGCTCGTCCGTCTAGGGCAGGGGTGTCCAATTTTATCCACAAAGGGCCGTTGTGGTTGCAGGTTTTCATTCCAGCCAAGCATGGGCCACACCTGATTCCCCTAGGTTAATCAGCTGAGCTTGGCTTTCAGTAGACTCAGATTTGGCTTCTGCTTCGTTGAAACAAAAACCTGCACTCACAGCAGCCCTTTCTGGATAAAACTGGACACCTCTGGTCTAGAGAAACCCTAAAAAGTTCTACATAGGGCCTTGTGAAGGCTCTTACATATACGTCTGTGTTGTTTTGTTTTTTTTGTCAGGGTCTAATGATGCACTAAGATACGATGTGCTGCAATGCAACAACGAGACGATGTGCATGGTGGAAATGTGTGATTCACATCATGGATTTTAGCATTCTATTAATTTTGCCTGTAATGCAGCTGCACTGTTTGAACACCAGAGGAATTTGGAGGACAATTGAAACTTTTATTATTATTTTTTTTTTTAAATAAGTTGAACCTTTAGTACATTTTTTATAAATAATTTTATTTAGTTACTTGTATACAGACACACATAGTGACAGACACAAATAGTTTTGTTTTTCTTCATTCAAAAAAAAAAAACCTGTGATTCGAATCGAATCAAATTGTGAATCTGGGATCATTAATCCAATTGAATTGGATCGTGAATCCAGTATCGTTAGTCGAATCGAATCAAATCGCAAATCCGGTATCGTTAATGGAATTTAATCAAATCACGAATCCGGTATCCTTAATCAAATTGTGATTCTGGTATCATTAATCGAATCGTGAATGCGGTATCGTTAATCGAATCAAATCGTGAATCTGGTAACGTTGATCGAATCGAATCAAATTGTGAATCCGTTATCGTTAATCAAATTGTGAATCTGGTATTGTTAAATGGAATTGAATCAAATCGTAAATCCGGTATCGTTACTCGAATGGAATCAAATCGTGAATCTGGTAACATTAATTGTATCAAATCAAATTGTGAATCCCGTATCGTTAAATGGAATCGAATCAAATTGTGAACCCGGTATCATTAATTGAATCGAATCAACGTGTGAATCTGTTTTGGTGAACCGAATCGAGACCACTGTGTATTGTTACACTCCTAGTTTTCTGAAAAAGCTCCTAGTTAAAACTTCTTTAAAAGGTAAAAACCATCTAAAGACCCCCCAGGAACCGTTTTTTCTGACAGGGTAAAAGTTGAAAGTGTGAGTTAGTAGTTTGTTTGTTTTTTAGTACTTTTAGCACTATACCTTAATAATATTCTCAAAGATGGTGTCTCTAAAGTCCAGCAGCGCTTTCTGGTCGAACTGGTGTCCGTGTATAATCCTCATCTGTTTGAGAAACGTGGACTTGCCGCTCTCTCCTGCTCCCAGTAACAGGATTTTGACCAAGCGGCGCACGGAGCGTCTCTCGCGCGCCAGCATGGCATCAATCTCGCGACTCCGCCGCTTGGCCTCGCGCGCCTGTGTCGCGTCCTGCTCGCGCGCTCCGTCTTTCCCGTTATTACTCTCGTGGCCGGCCTCAGCGGGGAGCAGACACCGGCTCAGGGTGCGCACCACGCCAGCCATCTCTTCCACTTTGCCAAAACAACAACAACAACAACAACAACAACAACAACTAAACAGAACAAGGGGCCGGTCCTGTTCAGCGCTCGTGCGTTACATAGAATCACTCCCGCGTGCTCAGAGCAACACCATGCAAATCAGGCGTCTCATCCATCCCATCAGAGGAGCAGCGCAGCACGCAGTCCTCAAAGTCCAAATGCTTAAAGTCACGCAAAAAAGTTTGAGCGTCAAAAAACAAACAAAAAAAGTCCTTTTCACCTTAAAAAAGTTGATCAGTGTATCAGCAGCATGCGCTTCACACTCTGTATGTTGGCAGCCTTTCCTTATTTCACTGCAGTTCAAGACTTAACTAAGAGTTGGGAAGTTCTCAGGGCGCGAGACTCAGCTGCTTCTCTCTCTCTGGTTCAATCTGGTCTGGTTCATTTCTACGCATGCGCCATAGGGGGCGCCCATGAGCAGCACCGGGAGGAGGCAAAAGTTTTATCCAAAACCAGCACACCATTCAGATCACTTGGGTCTTATAATCTCTTTTTATACCTCATGTATACCCCAATCCTCTCTTATAATCTCTTTTTATACCCCATGTATACCCCAATCCTCTCTTATAATCTCTTTTTATACCCCATGTATACCCCAATCTCCTCTTATAATCTCTTTTATACCCCATGTATATCCCAATCCTCTCTTATAATCTCTTTTTATACCCCATGTATACCCCAATCCCCTCTTATAATCTCTTCTTGTACCCCATTATACCTCTTATTATATCTCTTCTTATACCCCAT
>JAQLOM010000023.1:14478896-14490620 GCA_030068315.1 Chrysichthys thysi
TCATGTGTACAGTACTTGGGGAGCACTTTTATGGACCTTAGTGGTGTTTTTCCTTGGATTTCCACTATTTTACCCCCATACACACACACACACACACACACACACCCTTCACATCATCGGACTATTCATGTCAACAGACAACCTCTCTCCCCAATTAGTCCATTAATGAGAGTATCAAGTGTGTGTGTGTGTGTGTGTGTGTATTTCTGTATGTCTGTTTGTCTGGTTTAGTTGTGTTTTTATGTTCTAGATTATGATTGTACAACTGTGTTCGGATAGGTAGGTGACTTAGGCTAGGGTGTGTTTCGACTTACACCAAAATTCCTGTTACATCACTGTTGTGGGAACGGGACTGTGTTATAACCTGAGGACCCCCTGTGTGTGTGTATATATATATATATATATATATATACAAACACACACACACACACACACACACACACACACACTCTTCAGCAGTGGTTATCCATGCCTATATTGTAAAATCCAAATTGAATTATGGCATCAGTTTGTACAGACTTGAGAGCAGTGTGTGGAGCGTGGAGAGACGTGTGGCGATGTGTGTACAGTAATACAGCTTTTCTGTTGATATTTTTCATGTTGAAATGTGTATACATTTTTTTGGGCCCCTCTGTATAAACAGAGACGCTGATGATAATAGGGGAGTATCGCTGCCTCACAGCTCCAGATTTCCTGGTTCATGAGCTCAGGTTGCTTAGATAGAGTTTCACATGTTCTTCCTGTGTGGATTTCCTCTGGGCTCTCCAGTTCCCTCCCACCTCCCAAAAACCTGCCAGCAGCTTGATTGAAAGCTCAACATTGTCATGGTATGTGAATGTGTGTATTCAGGCTCCAAGTCGAGGGTGTATTCCTGCCTCACCCTTAGTGTTCCTGGAATACGAGCCACCACCATCCACCAACCCTGACCAGAATAAAATGCTTACTGAAGATGAATGAATGACTATTAATATCTTAGCAGATCCTATTTGAGCTCTGTTGAGCTCTTACACACGCATGTTGCTATAAATCATATTTCCTTGTTTTATTTTGTTCTAAGGTCTATGCACTCAGCCCTACACATTACACGGCCAAAAATTTACGGACACCTATTCATGTGTGTCCACAAACCATATGTGTTTAAGAGTCTAACAATGAGCACAAGTCTTATGATCCTTTTATGAAGAATTATCTTCATGATTGGGAGCATTATCACTCTGGGGAAAGGTGTACCTTAAATGTAATATTTATCCATTATATGGGCAAAAGTATCTGAACACTTAACGGTTACACCCATATGTGCTTCTTCTTCAAACTGTTACCATGAAGTCGGAAGCACAGAATTGCCTATAATGACTTTGTATGCTGTAGCATTAGACTTTCAGTTCACTGGAACTAAGAGGGCCAAACATCTTCAAGCATGACAATGCCCATGTACACAAAGTGACGTTTAGTAGCAGACAAGGTTGGACTAGAAGAACTTGAGTGTCCTGCACAGAGAACCCTGACCCCAACCCCACTGAACACATTTGGGATGAACTGGAACACTGAGTGCACCTCAGGCCTCCTCACCCAACACCAGCGCCTTACCTAACCAATGCTCTTTCACCTGAATGACCACAAATCCCCACAGCCACGCTCCAAATTTTACTGGAAGGCCTTCCCAGAAGATTGGAGCTTATTATACAGCAAAAAGGGACTAAATGTGGGATTGGTATACATTACACTACATTACATTACATTATACTGTATAATGGTCAGGTGCCCACATGAGTTTGGCCTTATAGTGTATACAGTATATGCACCTTAAATTGCCTCCATCAGCAGACCACTGATGACCACAGCTACATTATTTGGCATATTCTAAAAACACCAGTGACCTTAACATGGTAGTAGCATGTAAGTAATCATGGCGATGATATGTGTGTCCCAGGCATGGTTGAGAAACACCCAGCAATCCCCAGCCTCTTGGAGTACTCCTGTGGGCTGGACCTGACTCTGCGGGAGGGCCATATTACACATATTGTGCATATTACACAGGATAAACAATAAGCGATATTTTTTTCAATCATACACCTCCAGTAGGTGTGTCTAAAAACCTCCAAAATGCCCCTTCTTTCAAATCTATCACACTTATCCATTAAGGGTTGCGGGGAACCTGGAGCCAACCCCAGATGACTTCAGGTGAGAGGTGGGGTACACCGTGGGCAGGTGGCCAAACTGTAGCAAGGCTAACACCGAGATGAACGACCATTCGGACTCACATTCACACTTAGGGACAATTTAGAGTAGCCACTTGACCTAATTTGCATGTCTTTGGGCTGTAGGAGGAAACCAGAGCACTCAGAGGAAACCCACATAGGCACAGGGACAACATGCAAACCAGGTTTGAACCTGGAACCTTCTTGCTTTTGCCAATCTAACCACTGCACCATCATGGCACTCCAAAAAAATGCTAAAACAAATTGTACCTCGCAACCATTAGGCTACATTGATTATGCTTGTATTGCGATATGCCACGTGTCTTCCGAGTATAATGAGGTCTCTTTTTCTTCTGTTTCCCCCCATGTGATCCTGCTTCCTGTTGGTGATCCTGCGTTAATCACTTGTGCCTTTCAAGGTAAGAGCAGTGTTCTGAGCAGCACATAAACAAGGTTTTCTCTCATTGCTTTCTTTTCACAGAAACAACCTGATATCGACTGTTTATGCTTTATGTCTCTAAATAGCTTTCCTAATTTCCTTTGGCCTTTAAAGTTTTATGTAACGTCTAAAGCAAACAGGACACTCTGAACTCATATTCTTTCCTGATGATCCACTTGTTGCATCTATCCTGCTCAGGATGATTGGTTAATCCACATTCAAGGGAGACTATTTAAGGTTTTAATGGTATCTCGGGTGCTCTGTGTCTTGAGCTTTGCTTTGGGAGAAATGAGAAATTGTGCCTTAAGGGTACAAATAGCTTCTTTTTTTTTTTTTCAAGGGTCTTAATCCAATTGTAATTCAGTGATTAATGGCCTCAGGTCCAATTCTAACTTCTTTAAGCTGTTCTCGTTCTGTATTGACTGACTCCACGGCTTGTTCGGATCATGACCCACACCGTGCCCCCTTTTAAGCCATTAGGAATGGCATGCTGGAGGATTAATGATCACTGGGCTCCTGGTGAGAGATATCCTTTTCTGATCACATATCCCGGTCTCAGAGTCCAACAATCAGTCTGTCTTTTTGTTCAGATTGAAAACAGGTAGTTTGGACCATTAGTGCTATGTTGTTCTCACTGGTTTTTCATCGGTGTGCACAAAGATTGATCAGTACATACGGATATGTAGTGCATTGCGTGAAAACGATACATATTTCCTGTAAACAAAGACACGGTAAAGATGGCAATTGAAACGGGAATTATTTTCCGCTATGGAGGCTTCAAGCACTGTGTTTTCCTTGCTAGCATCCCATTTTTATCACTGAGATTGCATGCCATGAATGAATGGCCCAAGGTTTGCAAGAAATGCCCAGAGAATCGGTTATGATGGCTTTCGAAATTGTTCCCAAAGGTTTGTAGAATATAACTTCGGGAAATGTATCTGCCAGTCACACAAAAGACCCTGTGACGGCTCCTGATTTAGGCGCCGTATTAGAGAAAAATGACTAGCTGAATCCGGACACCGTAGCCTGAAGGGGTGGGACCATCTGGAGCCCGAGACTGTTAATCACAGAACTTCACCTTGCTTTTGTCCTGTGTTGAGTTATTTTCGGGAACAAGGCAGGGTCTGCCTCACTTGGGTTCACTCAATATTGTCGGTGTTGAAAGAACACTTGAGGTATTGGGTTAACTCTTTTTTTATGTGCCGGTGTAGCTTTCCTTACGTGCCCTGGAGCTGCTAATGTAACACCGTAGATGTTTATTGCTTTTCATTTGAAGTCTTCTCTGTTGTTTGTTTTCTCACTGGCTAAATTGGCCAAAGGTTGCATCGTTTCTGACTCCGGTCTCTTTTCCGTGTTGGACTTTTCTCTAGCGCGGGCCTGTCAGCATTGCCGTTGCCATTGCATTGTTCACACCATTTCAATACAAATCCATTTTCCCATGCAGCGCCTTTTATTATTTCTTTATTTTTAAAAGCAGGGTAGGAGGGCTTATGACATTTCCTTTTTTCTCTGTTTGGTTGATGGGCACAGGCAGGGATAATTCAGAAATCCATAGCGAGCCCTAGAGCTGCTGCTTTTTCACACGGGCCTGCTCTGCTTGCCTAATTCCACCTGGGAGCATCAACTAGGCTATGGTGTATGTGTATAGCTGCCCCCCCCCACCAACCACCCCGTACCCGCCACCACCACCATCACCTCCCACCCCGCCAGTCCGCCCTGGGTTTTTTCTTTTCTTTTTTTTTTTAACCGTACCTGCGTGATGGGCTAGCAGGGCCACGCTATGGAAATAAGGCCCATTCCCCTGGGGCTTCGGCAACTGACAGCATGACAGAGAGAAGCTGACGGTGCCCATCCATTCTGCCTCTTAGCGGTACGCCGACCCACGCCGCACAATTACCAATTCCATCAAATAGATTTACCTTGCTTGTGTTCCTTTCTGGGGTCTTTCTCTGGAGATGAAACGGAGGGGGCTCGGTGAAAGCCCGCGGAGCTTCTCGGCGGCCACCGCCGAAAGATTTGTTATACTTCCCTGGAATCCCAGCAGCTTTCTTGTGTCATGAGAGCCTAACAAGGTGTGACAGAGTGCTCTGGGTGATACGAGGGGATCGGCTTGAGTTTTCTCCACCTTCGACGCGAAGTTATTGAACCACTCAAAATCGTACTGCGGCGGAAAGGCCAAATGTATGTATTTATGCGGGACGGGAGGGAGGGAGAAATTGTATAGGTTTATGACAAACAGGGTGCCATCCTTCATGTGATGTATGTACCTTTTAGCGTATCACTTTGGAGCTCATAGGCTTTTGGAGTATATGTGCGAAATGGAAACGTGTGATTAATGATTAATAGGGGGATCACCCCGACTGCTAGATTGTGATCTGATTTTTTTTTTTTTGCTTTTTAAAATTAAACAAGTTAGTTTTTGCTTGAGGCTGAACAAAAGACATGCGGCCTTTAAACATCTATTTTTCATGTCTTTTGTCTGGCTTTCTCAAAGCCTCCAGAGTGCGTAGAGAGGCCCACTTTACATCGCACGCAGGGATTTCCTTAATGCATATTCATGAGCGGCTCATTACACCAGCCTATAGGGACATGGCTCCGTTCCTGCCCGTGTGTATCTCTGCTGAATTCAGTTTGTGTTGCTTTAATCCATGACTGCCCTGTGCTGTCACACACTGTCAGTCAGAGACAGTGCAAAAGCTCTCTCTCGGCCTCCTCGCCCGCTCTCGTTGCTGCTTCACTGCTCATTTCTCCTGAGCACAGGGAGCAGGTAATCCTTCCCCGCTGGAACACCTGCTCTCACGCCATGCCAAGCATCGGCTTAACTGTTCGATGATTAACATGAGCCGCACGCGTTATAATTAGCACATGCTTATCTGCCGTGCCGACTCTCGGAGGAAGTAAGTACCGAGCGCTACTCCCCAAAATTAGCAGCCGATGTGACAAAGTTGAAGCCCATGAAATGACTGAGCTCCCTCAGCATCTCAAAACGCATCATATCACGGTGTTGGGAATCTAGCCCTGAGTCGCTCTTACAAACTTTTTGTTTGTTTGTTTGTTTCTACGTGTTTCCTGAGACTACCAGAGTGCGTGTCTAGTAAAGTGTACATTCAGCAATTCGCACTCTCGCTCTTAAGTCTGTATGGGCTCGGTGAACGAGAGCGTGACTGGAAGAGACAATGTATGGGGCAGTTGTGAACTCCTTCATAACATCAACAACAACAACGACGACGAAAAAAACCAGTTCAAGCTTATGGGCAACCAGACGACAAAATGATTCATGTCGTTCTCAGGGGTCAGGCACGTTCCCGTCTTCCCTCTGTCTTTGCTGGGGGTTATATGGATCCCAAGAGTCCCTGTCATTTGTAAAGCTTACCGAGCTGTGCTGGAGTAATTCTGCACACTGAATCATGAAATCGATGATGTGTCGCACACAAACTTTTTGTTTTTCATCATCTCAGCGACAGAAGAAAAAGGTTTTGGGGTTTTTTGGGGTTTTTCTTTTTTGTGGCAAAGCTCGTGCCCCAGGATCTATCTCATGACTTTTTTGGGATTGGGGCAGCTGACATGCGCACGGAGGTCTCAACTCTGGGTCATGCTACTTCCTCTACCAGAATTCATGACGGGGCATTCGGCAGCACCAGGTATAAAGATCCTACGAAATCTGCGCTGATATTTCATCGCCTCTGGCTAAGCCATCAAGGCCACACGAGCCTCGCCTAATGTGTTGTGAAGCCGTGCTGTACATCACACTTAATGACGCCATTAATGCCTCGACACGGATTCTCCAACAGATCATGTAATGCTCCCACTATACGTGAATGATGTTCACGTGCTTGGCCTTCACGCCAAATAATTTATAGGAACGAGATTCAGTTGTCTTCGCTGTTTTCGCTCGTTTATACGTCGGCGCCGAAATGCTGCAACGGCAACTTGCAATTTTGATGTCACAACAGATTTGCGAATTTCACGAGCTGCTAGCTTTTACCTGAGTGCCTGTCCTCTTTCATCTTCCTCCGTCCCTGGCGATGGGGATTGAAATTCGCGAGCTAATTTGTAAGCTAATTGCTGAGGTGTGCAAGCAATAACCATTAGATCATACGAAGCATCAAAACCAAGCGCTTAGAGTCAAGTCCGTATGGTTGAACATGGAGGAGGATGTTCGACATGAAACAAGGTATGCTTAAGGCTTCACGCGAGAGACGCTGTTATCCAATTAGCGCTGAGCGGCTTGCGCCGTTTCGGCGACGCCTCAGACGCTGAGAATTGAGTCGGGAAGAAAACGGGTATCTGTACGTGGGAAAGTCTCGGGGCGCGAGTCGTTCCTTCTTTTCCAGACTGAAAGGACGTATCTTCCGACTCAAGGGTCCTTTTTAAAAGCCTCGCCTTCTTTCATTGTTATTTTGTGAGAGCCCTTTTGAGCTCAAATTGACAAAAAAGAGAAGAAGGTATTAAATATTCATGGGCTAACTCTCATTAGAGGTATCTGTGTGTCAACGAGTGGCAGCTCTATTTTTGGGATAAGAGCAGTTCCCGGTGTTTGTTTCACTGGCTGTCTCTCACAGCCTTCCAGCACTTCCACTGGCATATTTCCACACTTTTGATGTTGGGGAAACAGTCACACAACTTTTGTCAGCCTTCACCTGGGCTTGTCAGATTGGAGAGTGCTGAAGTCTCGACGAGAAGTTCGCCGAGACCTCACATTAGGTGGCGGCAGCTGCCGTCGATTAGAGTAAAGGATTTCTCAGCATGGATGGAAGGTGCTTGGAAAACGAGTCTTGGACAAGACGGGAAGAACTCCACTCGTGTAGGTGCTTGCATATTTATCCAGACCGGGGAGCACTTCACGCAATGCTTTGGACAGTGCTACTTTGGTGCAAGCATTCGCGGCTCAAATCCGCCACACATCAGCCACAATGCAGCCTCATGCTGTTTGTTAAAGCTGTTTGATGAAGGAGATCTTTCCCCACAAAGGTTCGTGGGTTTTTTTTTCATTGTTGTTGTTGTTGTTGTTGTTTTAAACCATAGCGCCACAGTGCTCATTACGTCCCCTGAGTCATTGCTGTTTTGAGGAGCTCACATTCACTCTATTCTACTAAAAATCCTGCACTCGAGTAGGCGCGCGTGGGCCTCCGAAGAAACGCTCATTTAACTGATATCTCCACTAGCTATATATAAAACCTCCCGTCAGTGCAGGTGAATTAGCCTTGATGAACTCATTATCCTCCTTGCCCTTATTATGTTATTTTTAATCCTGATCAGAGGAAGCACTTCAGGTATCGCACCATCATAAGAATGACAAACACGCAATGCAATGCAACCTTATTGTTCTGGTGATTGATGAACTTTTATCGTCTTGTCATATTCGAACCCACTCACGAGGCAGCTTTGACTCTGGAAGTCTTGCCCCAGAGAGGAATATTTGAGACGCAGGGCAAGGGGGTCTCTGAAACATCCAGGCACGCACGTCAGATTTTCCCCATGCTGACCTTCTCTCGGTTTTTCTCCGGCTCGGATGTGTAGTGACAGAGGAACTTGTCCGAGAGAGGGGGGAAAAGCAAAGAGGAAAAAGCTGTCAGGAAGTCGCAAGTGTCAAGAATGTTCAACGCACTTTTTTTTTTGGCCTTTTCTTATCATCGCTTTATCGTTCGCCCGTCTTCGGACAAGTGTAAAAAAAATCCATCCTGGACGATAACTACGTTTTCTATGATGGTTTTTTGTCTTCTTCTTCTTCTCATGAGCTGCCAAGAGGACGGGAACGACAGGCAGGGAGCCGATGTAATAATTAATGAGTCTGGAGAAGAGGGTCGTGCAGTGTGCCTCCCTCTAACTTCGGTGTCGTGGGGGGCACCCTGTGGGGACAGTAGTAGTAGTACGCTATTCAATTATGAGCTTCAGTGTGCTCTGACACAAAGCCGACGGGGGCTGACGGAGCGCTAAGCAGACGGCTGCATGCCCCAGAGCCGGAGCAGCATGGATGAGCTGCTGTTGAAGGAATGACTGAGGGAACACGGAGCTGACCGGGGGCTGCCGAGTCTCACTCGGGGAAAATTAAATACACATCATACACGCCTGCCGTGTTTTTATTGAATAACGAGCCTTATTGGTCTTCCTGTGGAATTTTCAAACTAGAGACGCGCTTACCTCAGGGCGGCACTAAGTGCTTAGCACTGTCTCCTCACAGCAAGAAGGCGCCGGATTCGACACGCGTTTCCATCTTCTCCCCGTTAGGGCTGGGCGATATATCGATAAATTATCGTTATCGTGATATGAGCATTCATATCGTCAGCTGACTGAATATCGTGAGTATCGGGATTTACCAGAAATGTCAGCTTTCCTCCAGAAATGAACAGCTAGCTGCAGTGTTTTTACCCCCAATGAATGCCTCGAAGAAGAGTCTGTGTGGTGTTGCATGATGTCTAGACTTAATTAATTAGCTTAAAAACTATTAGCCCTGTCATATTGCGATCCTACTGTGCACACAAGAGACTGGAGCCCCCTGGCTCCAGTCTGCACGTACTGCATGGTTTTTTTTGTCTCTGAACATTATTTTCACCGCATAATATATATGGTGATAAATATCATTATTGTGAAAATATCAAAATATATCACGATATGATTTTTAGGTCATATTGCCCAACCCTACTCCCCATGTCTGCGTGGGTTTCCTCCAGGTACTCCGGTTTCCTCCCCTAGTCCAAAGACATGGGCTACCCTAAATTGCTCGTAGGTGTGAGAGTGCGAGCGACAGACGGAGCGACACGTGGGTTAGGGGATTCCATGGGCGCGTCAGATGATACATTGCCGAGGTGGCTTGTGAAGACAGTGCACCCCGCATGGCGTGGGACTAACGCTAGGATGATGAAGAAGAAGAAGATGTGTTTACCTCGTCTTGATAAGGGTGATCCATTGCATAGTTTACTATCCGCGCAGTCAGGGTTCAACCTGGGGTCCGCTTGTTGCCACCAGATTTATCGAAGAGTACAAGCTTTCCTTTATTTCCACCTCTAAGGACATTGCTCCATCTCGATGAGCCTGTGCAGGGACTTGGCGGCTTTGTGGCTGGCAGCCTGCTGGCCGGTAATGTCAGTCATGCAGAGGTGACAGCTTGGAACATCCATCATGCAGGTGGCTTCCTCTACTTGGCTTGATGCTCAGGTGGTCTCATCTGATCTCCAGCAGGAGATTTAAACACGCCTGTGATCATATTGAAACGGACGCTTTCAGCCAAAGGAGACTCGAAAGGTGTGACCCTTCGAAAGGTGTCCGCTGGTGCTATCCTGTCACTGTCTGTCTGGATGACTGGACCACTTTTTAACGAAAAAAACAAAAACAAAAAAAAACCCCGCAGCAGGCTTTGTTTTGGTTTGGTTTGGATTTTTTTCTTCTTCTTCTTTTTCGTTTTCCCCAAGGCAGGCTGACGGTGATGTGACCTTGCCGGCTGTGTTTTGTAGTAATTTACATGGATCAATCCAGCGCTGATAGATGCCTAGGAATAACAGCATATAGTTTATTGGCTGCTTGCCGCCTGGAAAAAAACCCCCACAGTAGACATGCTCAGATGGCACTGTTGTCATTTCTGTAGATTTTGAACCTCTCATGAATAATTAATAGCGATTCCTACGGAGAGGGAAGTCGCACAGGCCAGCACACTGACGCTGAAGTGATTGACGTGTTTCGAAACGTGGAAGGAAGTACCATGGAAACTGTACCATGAAACGCTTCATTTTTTTTAATTAAAAATGAAAAAAGCACATTTTTAACAAATTGCTAGGTTCTTTATTTAACCTGAAAAATCCAAACTGGTTTAATTATAGATAATCAGAAATGGCACACTAACAGGTCTGATTTGGGTTTTTGGTGATAATTAGTCTAGTGTTGAGAATTCCTTGCGCTCGAGGACGCAGACAAGAATCCTGCCTGACACTTGGTTACAGATTTGATTGGTCCAACTGAAGTTTGGTGTTCACAGAACAGTAATAGAAAGAGCCTTTTCTGAGTAAAGATGCCAAACAGGGATGATGAGGGTAATTACGCACTTCAGTCGGATCTGAGTCACGCCGTGCAAAGGCAGTGGGACATCTACATCTGCATCAGAAGGCTGCTATGTCGTCCATACAGTCGTCTATTATGCTAAGAGTGTATGATAATGATAATTGCACGGTGACGCCTTTTTCTTGTTTTTATCTCGGAATGAAAGACATGATTGGGGTATTTAGGGCAAATCATTCAAGTAATCAGCCCTTAACTGGCACAAGCATGACTAATCCTACCCGTCACTCTCTCCTCGGAGCATGATTATAGACTCCGATACCTATGACGAAGGGGGAATTGCTTTTCGAACATATTCGTAGCGGTTTATTTTGACCTGTCGGTAATAAAAACCTTGTCTGTTCATTCTATTCTTCTGCGGAGTCCCATGTCTCGGTTTCCTGAAACTGCAGGTCATGTTTAATACCTGATAGTGCACAGAACCTGCTCGGCATTTTCGATGAATAGAATAATGAGTGAAATTATCCCTGCCAAGATTATTACCCTTATTCAATCTAAGTAAGAAAAGATCCTGCGTGATATTTGTCCCATTCTTCTCATTGTCCAACGGAATCCGTATTCATCCTCGGCTTATTTGTCCTAGGATCTGTTTATTCAACAGATATTAGTGCACTTGTTGGCTTACATATTGAACATGTGAGTGTCATCACCTCAGCTTGAATCCTGCCTACACACTTCGTCATTCGGCATGCAGAGGGGAAACAGACTGTTGCTTTTGTCTTCTTAATCGAACTTAAACGAGTCTCACTGTTTACATTTTTTCCAGCTCTCTACACCCAATTTTTGACGTCCAACCCTATTTTCAAGCTAAACATGGAAGACGGTTATACAAATGAACATGTCTAGTCATTCATTGTCTACTCATGTATAGCAGTAGGTACAACTGACAGTCTGGCAGTGATGTAGGTCACATACATATATATATACACAGTGGGATGCGAACGTTTGGGCAACCTTGTTGATCTTCATGATTTTCCTGTATAAATCGTTGGTTGTTATGATAAAACATTACAGTTAAATATATCATATAGGAGACAC
>JAQLOM010000023.1:14493997-14504626 GCA_030068315.1 Chrysichthys thysi
TGGCGCGTACGAAGCGGAAGGGGAAAATGGGCGGGGCTGTGTTTGTTCGGCACCCGATTATGTGGTCGTGACCAGATACAAAAATTTGGCAAATTTTTTAGTCGGGAACCGATTTGTTCGTGTTCGGAGGTGTACGTGACCAGAGGTTCTGTTGTGTGTGTGTGTGTGCGTGTGTGTGCACGCACGCATGCACACACACACGTACACGTACACGTCAGATGCATGCTGGGAAAAGACATTTTCCGCCCACAATGTTCGAAACATTAGCTGAACCCGCCTGCATTCTTCTACTTATGTGACCACAATGCTTGTATATTATTTACAGCTTGCCTCATCATACAAAAACAAAGGCTTCCTGTTTTGATCTAATGGAAGAAACTATTAAAGTGGAGCTTGTACCTATTCAGAGAAAACTGAGGTCTGCATACCAGTGTGCACAATTTCAGTTTTAACTCCTCACCACATGCATTCGGTTGTGAACACAGCTCTCCCTGATCAAAGACGCATCCCTCTTAAGAACAGATAAAAAGCAGCACCAATCTAGTGCAGTCCTACATTATTGATGACATTGTTCTTATCTGGTTATCTTCATCCATCAGACTATGATGATGAAAAGGGGGAGGGGGGATTTTTCATGCTAGAATGAGAGAACGGGGATATTTTTGACCTCCAGATAAGAGTGGAAGACGGCCGTGCAAAACCCGGACTCTACAGGGGGTATGGGGATGGTTAATGTGGAAATGAAAGGTGAAAAGGCTTTTGATGGGGCCCAGGGAAAAGTCTTGGCAGTACGAATGTTTGCTTAGAGACTCGTAGATGTCATATATGGAGCTTAGAGAGCGGAGAGGGTTTATGTTTGAAGCAGTCAGGAACAGGCACGAAGAGTCGCTTGGTGCAGAAAAGGTTGCTTTACTCTGTAGTCACGCTTTCGGGCTGCATATAGAAAAGGGCTTTATGATGCCATAGATTTTCTATAAGGCTTTTTATGGTCTATCATGAAGGCATTTTGAAAGATAAGTGCATGCGGGGCTGAGAGAAAGAAATGACCAAGCTGGAATGTCTCTATAGAAAGGTCAATATTAATACTGCATGGATATGGTGCTACATTGCAGATATCTCCTCGTCGTTATTTACTGTATTATATGGTTCTGTGAAGATCTATATTCTCAAATGCGCTGTACAAGTGAGCAAAGGTACGTGGGGTTTTTTCTCTTTAATAAATAGGTATATAACAGGGATGCAATCGGATGTGAGTACAGGTGCTCCCCAAGTTACGATGGCCCGACTTACGATTTTTCGATGGTGACTGCAGTGCACTAAAAATTGTAAAATGTTTAGAAAATATGTGACCCGTGCTGGCATAATGAGTCGGAATGAGGAAATTTCCAAAAGTGAGTTTTTGTTACTTCCACATTGTGCATCTAAAGACCTGCAAAATGAGGCGTGGTTTGTTGGAATCGGACAAAAAATGACCGAATTCCATCCAACTGAAGTCGACCACGCCTAATGGGGTTTGGATACTCGCTTTCCATTGGTTCATAAAAGCATCCTCGTGAATTCCATGTGTATTATCAGGAAGTAGACGAGCTACGCTTCACAACAATACCAAACACGGGTAGGGGGATTCCCCCGTCTCGCCGCGAGCGAGCACGCAGTGAAAAACACGGATTTATCATGGAATATTACGACAAAGGACTAATTAATGAAGATGTACGAATGAACATAATGAACAAAACCTTAAAGTAACAGTAGTTTGGGATGTTTTTCTTCCTGTTTTGTCACGGGGATCAATAAATGAGGGCTTTATGGACTCACTTTTGAGAAAATCTCATTTCGAACGAACCCATGTTTTGCCTCTTAGCTCATAATTAGCCTACGCGCATTCCGACTCATTTTGCCAGCACATTACATTACATTACATTATTGTCATTTGGCAGACACTCTTATGCAGAGCGACTTACATTTATTTTTACTTATACAACTGAGCAAGTTCAGGTTAAGGGCCTTGCTCAAGGACCCAGCAGTGGCAGCTTGGTGGTGCTTGGATTTGAACTCCCAACCTTCCGATCAGTAGCCCAACGTCTTAACCCCTTGAGCTCACATATTTAAAATTCATGCGCCAGCATTGCTGGCAGGCCAGCGTAACAGCATATGACATACGCGGACGTTTGGACGATGCCGGGAAGTACACGGACAGCACCCTGAAGTATGCAGACAAAATCCGGAAGTACGCTTGACGATGCCCAGATCACTCGCCTGGCGCGATGCGTCACTCTGTCCTGCATCTCACAGCATTACCTTGTGTATTGGTGTACTGTACAGTGCATTACCGCAGGTTTTTAGTGTGCTTCAAGAGCTAATTTTAATTCCAAAGCATGTCTTCTACAGGAAAAGGCTCCTGGGTAGGCTAGGCTAAGTGGGGCTAAGCTAGGCTGAGATACCTAAACTACGCTAAGTGGTTCGACATACGATATTTTCGACTTACGATGGGTGTGGTGGAATGCATACAGGACTACCTGTATGCTGTTCAGAATAAACAGATAATGTATTTAAAATGGAAGGGTTATTTATTTATTTATTTATTTATTTATTTATTTATTATTTATGAAGCTTGCTCAAGAGGTTTGCAGGTTTTGGAATCAGCAGCTTGTGGGAACAACACACACATTCATCCTTAGTCACTGCCTGGTCAGGGTCACAGTGTGTTTGTATTTTGTGAAACAGAAGATATCACGTCAGGTACAGACAAAATTAATAACTGCCTGATTGGAATAAAAAAAATAAATAAATAAGGCTCACATATCTCTAGGTGTGGCTAATTATCTACTCGAGTGACGTAGCTGAGGTTGAGGAACTGTCGGATCCAGATTACACACTGGTGTAAATGACATACCATGCTGGCATTTCTACCTCTCTGTGCTGTTTCCAGTGTTTCCAGGGGCTTTGTGGGAAACAAACCAACCTTCCAGTGCAAAGCTTTCCAGTTTAGGCCACGCCCACTTCCGGTTTAAACATGAGTACAGATACGGACGTTTAGAGCATGATATGAACACAGGCACAGATTTATTGCAGTGGCATCATGGTATACTCGTAGTTTATTGGTTAGGATGCAGGCTACATGTGAAGGAGAAATAAAACAGAGCATGAAAGGAGAAGGGGAAAAAACAGTTAAAAATGCAAAGCGAACAGCAACGAACCTGGACTGGGAACATTTGGCCTTAGGTGAGCTAAGTTAGCCAAGGCTAGACACTAGCTTTAGCATTTGTATGAGCTCTGGGTAGTATTACCAGTACTAGTCTGAAGCAAATCCCAAGTTTGACTTTAACACTCCTAAACTGTAGCCATAAAGGTTAGATGCATGTGAGGAGAAAGACATTTCGTTTCACGAAACGTTAGAAACGTTAGCTGAACCCGCCTGAATTCTTCTATTTCCGTGGCCACAATGCTTTGATATTATTTACAGCTTGCCTCATAATCCAAAAAGCAAGACTTCCTGTTTTGATCTAATGGAAGAAACTCTTAAAGCAGATTTCTGTCGAGCTGCATTGATTTATTCCCGCTAAAAGTGTCTGATCAATATAAGAAAGCACCAGCGCACTATATTGGTCGAGCAAGAGAGACGTTTGTGTTATCACTCATAGTGAAATGGAGATGACCTCAGACGAAAGACCATCTCGCCACCCTCACACTATTGATGATTTATGTGGTCGCGTTTCACCTACACAACAGAGTTTTCCTGTGCGGCAGGGTATTAATAATAATAATAATAATAATAATAATAATAATAATAATAAAACCGATTGTAACGAATGAAATTAAAAACAAACCCTTCCAGTGCAACTGTTTGTGTCGTTAGCTTGGGCCTTAATACACGGCCGGAGCTTCGGCTGGAAAATCGCCTGTGAAACACTCCCCTTTGACAGTTTCTCCAAATTATTCAATTCAGATGAAATCCTTCCCAAGGTGAAAGCATTATCCTGAGCCTGGGCTTCATTTCACATGCAACTCAATCACTGCCAAGCTGGAATTGTCATGAAAGATGACAGCTATCTCTAAGCAGGCTATGAAGCCCGTTTTTGCCTTAGCGCATTCAGAGCATCAGAGCCGATGGGTCTCGGTGGAATAAAGTCATTTAAGCCTGCTGAAAGAATACTGTTTGGCTATTTCCTGTTTCCTCTCAGGTTGTCGCTGGAGTTTCGATTTAACCACGTCTGGCGTGAGGCTGTCCCTTCACTTTTCCCAAAGCGCTGCTCCCTTCTGTTTCGCTTGACAGCATGCTAGTGGATGAAACATTGCCATTCGGTTATGGGTTAGATGATTGTCCCCTGAAGTCAATTATTTTGCACTGCATAAAACAAGGCGGCAGAATGGAGACATCTTATGACTTAACTGCGGTATTGAATGAACTGCATCCCGGAGGTTTTCTTGGGATCGGGCACAGGCTGGGACTGTGTGTGTGGAGGGGAGAGCAGGAGGTTATTAAGCATTTCGGCACGAAGCGCGGGGGTCATAAGACCTACGATTAGCTGGTTACAGCACTTCCCACGGAGCTAGTTAACCTAGTGTGCTTCCTTCACAGTCAGAAAGCAAGGTCCCTCCAGCTAAGTCCTGGAACATACCTCACACACTTGTCCTTTACTCCCTGCACAGTTTAGAGAACTGGATGAAGGACTAGTGCTAAATGTTTTTCTCTTATTATAGTCCATAATGCCCCCTTATCTCTGCTGGTTATGGCTTCTCGCCTGCTGGTCTGTGGAGCTCTCTAGGTCTTCAGAGGTCATTGGTACAGGTGCCCTGCTTTTTCTCGAAGGCAGCATGGAGAGCAGACAGATGTGCCACCCGCTGCACAAAATCAAATCAAGCCTGACCTGCTCGAACATCTTATGACTACGACTGCATTCAACGCTGCGCTTCAGTCCCCTAGAGTACTCTTGCATTAGTCCTGGCCATATGTGCTTTTGGGTTGATTTGATAAGCTGCTGGATATAGATGGCATCAGAACGAATATTGAAAGGTTTAAGGACAAGTTCAGGTATAAAAAGCCATGCAGTATTTAAATAAGCTTGTTTTTTTTTCACTGTGGCACAGGTTTATTTAATACAAGAAAATAAGAGGTAAGATATTAGCAAAGCCCTGGGGTTTGGGAAGCTAGCGAGAATAAATTGGCTCCTAATTAGGAACGCATGCGGGGTTTTTGTTTATCGTAGCTCAGTCAATGGAAAAATCTTGACCCTGTGTGATTAAATATAGATGATTTGAATATATGGAACGAGTTGAGAGGAGTACGATGAAGGAAAATGTAGCTGAAAACCAGCAGGAAGTGGGTGAGAACACTGGCCTTTGGAAAAAAGTGTATTATTGGAGAATTAATTGGGGCAAGTGTGAAAATGAAAGTTATTTCAAAAGTTATTAAGTCAAGAATTCACGTCTTTTAATGCTGGATCAGATTAAAGGTCATTGCACACAGGCTTACCGTGATTGACAGACAGAATAATAGGTACTGCAGAACATTTCTCAAATTCCCAAATATACAATACGTATTATGGTGTGGGTACTTTTTTTCTTGTTACGTTTAAAACGGACCGACTGATCAAATCGCCTAATCACTTGATCTTCAGCTTAAGATGAGGTCTGAAGTTTCCTGGCGGTTTCGGGGTTTTTTTTTTCTTTCCCGTGTGGGGGCGTGTTTAGCATTTCAGCCGTGATTCAGATTTCTGCTTTGTCACAAGAAAATAAGGCAAGCAGTCAAGATTAAGCTCTTGAACGAGCTGATGGAGATCACCCGGCATTTCCTGCGCGTTAAATCAAGCGGGTACGAAAGCGTCATTTTCTCATCCTTTGTTTTAACAACATTAAAACAGCTGAAAAAGCATCTTTCGAACTATTGCATGCCATTTCCGGCATCTGGTGATATTTTTTATTTTATTTTTTTCAAGAAGATGGATTGCCATCTGTTAAATGAATAAAATGCATCCATTTCGCCGTGTAATGACACGTCCTGGTTACTATATTGAAGACAGCTCTTCCCTTGATTATATTCTGATAGTCCTGTCTCCTGACTTCCTGTTTTGGGTTTTACGTTGGGCGGTAAGTGCCATATCTTGCTGTGACACATGCCTGAAAGGCAGATAGTGACAGGCAGGTTACCACACGAAAAACCCCAGGAAAAAAAAAAAAACAGATTTGGCACATTCCTGACTTGAATTATATGATGTGAAGTGTTTTTCTGGGAATTGTGACAAACCCGTGCATCCTCTGGTCCAAGAAGTGCGGCAATAACTCTTCTCTGAAGGTACGGCGGGGAGCCATTGATTGAACTGAGTCAGTAATTCTGTAAGTAATTCAGCTGTATTTATTTATTTATTTATTTATTTATTTATTTATTTATTCATTCATTCTTTCTTTCTTTCATTTGAAGGTCCTGCCTACAAGGTGCAGCGTTTTAGTCTTACGGGCACGCAAGATCACTTTAGAGAGCACTCCAAGCACAGTGGACCGCTCCGACAAAGGATTCCGTAAAATTAGGCGTCTCATTAATGACCATTTATTTCCTGTTTATAATCTCACTGCTCATACAGGCTCATATATATGTTGAAATTTAACACATCACTTTTCCACATAGTCCCCATGTAAGGCGACGCATTTGTCGTGTCGTTCATCGAGCTCCTGGATTCCCGCAGAGAAGAAGTTTTTCTTCTGCTCCCGAAGCCAGGTGAGCCCCGCTTCCTTCACTTCATCATCAGGGGTGAACCTGCGCCCGCGCAACGCCTCCTTCAGGGGATCGAAGATGTGATAATGGCTCAGCCCCAGATCCGGACTGTAAGAAGGACGTGCATTGTCATGGTGCAGCAAGACTGTTTTGGACCGCATTCCTCTTCTTTTGCTGGGAATTGCAGGTTTAAGGTCATTTCGCAGCAATGCACAGGAATTTGCACTGTTCACTGTTTGCCCATGCACTTGGATATCCACCAAGATGGGAACCTTCATGACCTCAAAAAGATGAGTTGACCTTTTGAATTTTTGTTATTTTGGACATTGTTTTCAATCCCATTCGGTGATTTTTCTGTATACACCGGATTTTCCTTGCTTTCGGTCTCTTCTCTCAGGGAGCAACCACAAATACACGGCTGGTGTGAGTGACGCGGCCGGCTCTGGATCTTGAGGAGCTTTGCTTGCTTTGTGTTGAAGTGCTAATGGGAGTTTTGAGCAGTGGTGAAAGAGCGATCTCTTTATTATTGGTTTAATCCTATCTTTCAGAGGTCATTAAAATAAATCCCTCCGGTTCCTCCTCTAATTCTTGTGCCAACACTTGACTTGATGTCAGTGCTTCTTTTTTCCCCCGTTTTGTGTCAATAATTATAATCCATTTAAAGCTATTTGCACTCCGAGGCGGTTCAGGTTTTCCTGTGTTCAGTAGACGGCTGAACGGGGGGCAGAAAGGGGCGTGTGTAATTTTGTTCTTGTTTTGGTTCGAGATGTTTTTATGTACGCTCGTTCAGCACTCCAGCGTCCACGGCGGACAATTAGGAGCCGTGTTTCCTCCTTTACGCTGTGTGGCAGCAAGCCGAGGTGATTAATTAACTAAGTGCGAATGATCATGCTGCTCTTTCTAGTGGACTCGAGTCTATTATAACACGCATTAGCATTGTTTCCTGTGCCCCTCTGGTTTGAAGTCACTTCCGACCGGGTGAGAAGTGTAGACGGTGAAACGAAGTGAAGTACCATCCATAACCCACTGGGCTGCTGGCAGGTTTGTGTGTTGCATCAGTGCAGAGTGAGACAGCCTCACTTAGCTCTATCAGGAGAATGAGATTCCCACCAGGCGCCATGCTTTTGCCTTCCACCATTTAGACAGCTCCTGCTTTCAGCTGGGTTGAGATCAGGACACAAGGACAAACGCTATGGATTAATTACCCTACGGCAAACAGTCATTACCCCCCGCCGCATTCTACCCTACCTGCCTCGGCCTCTTTTCCGTCAGGCGCAGTCTGAATACCGAACTGATTTGCTATGCGTAAGCACGTGTTCGATTATGCACTCCACGCGTAAAAGTTTGAACATGTGCGAAGCGAACAGTCGAGTTAACCCCAGCAGACGAGCCCCTGCGTGCCTGTCAGCCGCGCTAGCGAAAGGATGGAGACTAGGGGTCCCATCTCGGCCTTCTGAATGATTTAAAGCCTGACCTTAGCGCTGTTCTCCAGGTGCTGCAGAGTGCCGACAATCTGCCCGCTGCTGTTTGTGCTGGATTTACAGGCACGTCAGGGAGCTCAGACAAAGACTGCTGTCGCGCACAGTTTATAGCTCAGGGCTGAACTCCACCTCGACGACTCTATTCACACCATCTTGTTCTGAAACCTCACATTTTTATAGACGACGACACGGACTGGGTAGTAATTTAGTCGCCTGTAGTGGCGTGACTCGTTACCGTCATTTCCGCAGGTAGAATCTCTACACTAAGAGGCGTCTTTCAGGGTGTGTCTCTTATATCGCATTGACTGTAGAGTCAATTACATTTAGTTCAATAAAAACATGGCCAAGGACCACCTACTTTCAGAGGATATTTGACCGATATCAGACTTTTTCCCGTGGCTTAATTTCCTATGGTGAACATGCAGGATTATCATGTTTACATGCCGGTAAGGACTTCCCACACGGAGAGGCCGCCTCATACACCTCCAGGGTCCCTGGTTCAACCCCGAGCTTGAGTTACTGTCTGTGTAGAGCTTTGGAAGTTCTTTCTGTGGTCATGTGGATTCTCCAGTTTCTTCCTTCCTCCAAAATCTCCTCTGACAATAGGTTTATTGGCTGTGATAAATTGCCCTTTGGTATGAATGTGTGTGTGCGTGGTGCTTCATGATGGAGTGGCATCCCATCCAAAGTGTATTCCCATCCATCTTTGCATCCAGTGTTCCTGGGACAGACTCCAGACCTACCATGACCTTGACCAGGATACAGCCGATGGCTCCAAAGAGAGCTAATCAGACTGCAGCCATCAAGATTCTGAAGTTCGTGTCCAAAAACAATGATCCGTGGATCATTGGGCTCTGAGCTGCATATGTGGTCTTGGTGATTGCTTTGAGTTTTAGTAATTTTGTGGTAAATTCGTTGAGGTCTGTAAAATGAAAGCCCTATTTGGATGGGATCAGTTTATCAGCGGGACATCAGCAATACATTTTTATGCATCTCCTGAGTGATAAAACTCTCACATCCGGACAGCAGTAATATGACTACAGGAAGAACCGGTTTCTGGCGGGATGTTTGCGCCACATGGTCATACGATCATGCTGCGTTCACAACATGGCGCCCAAGCGGTCGAAGGGGTAATGGAGGAGAGAACAGATGCTGGCTCTTATTTCAGTCTGGAGCAAAGCAAGATTCCAGCAACAGTCTGAAACCACAATAAAACAATAATCACAAAGTACTTGAGAAGCATCTGTTCTTTTGTTGTGCAACTCAGGAAGTGTTTGAAATCCAGAGCAGAGTCAGGGATACACACACTACGAGACCAAATATGGTAAGCAGCAGCAGTTAAGCATCATTTAGGTCTCGGGTGAAAAACAGTAGGTAATTTAGCCGGTAACGTTCTCAGAGAAGTTCGGAGAAAAACACTGACATGGCTGATTCAGACAGTAATAAACTCCCAGAGGTGCTCCGGTAAAATAGGAAATTATAGGAGTTTCCCCCCATCTCTCTTGACAAATGTCTAAAAATAAAAATAAATGCAGCTCGGATCATTTCACTCAGTGTTTGGGCTGTGATAAATTATTATAATTATTGCAATAAATACTGGAGACGTTTCCCCAGAAAAAAAGGAATCCTTCAGATGTCTCAACGGGCGGCGCGGCGGGTTAGCGCTTAGCACTGTCGCCTCACAGCAAGAAGGTCCTGGGTTCGATCCCCGGGGTCGACTTGGACACCTTTCTGTGTGGAGTTTGCGTGTTCTCCCTCATGTCCCTGTGGGTTTCCTCTGGGTACTCCGGTTTCCTCCCACAGTCCATAGACATGCACAGAGGGGAATAGGCTAACTGGCTACTCCTAAATTCCCCGTAGGTGTGACTGTGAGTGTGAATGGTTGTCCATCTCTGTGTGTCGCCCTGTGCTGGATTGGTGACCTGCCCAATCACCTGAGATCAATTCTCTGATTGGCTCCAGCTTCCCCCCGCGACCCTGAACAGGATTAAGCGGCAGATGACGAATGAACGAATAAACAAATGTCTCAACACTGGCTCTCTGTTGCTCCTGGCACTTCAGAGTAACGCACAAGTCTCACTGTTTGCTTTGAGTTCGTCAATTTGTGTAACTGTTGTTAAAAAAAAAAAGGGCGAGAGAGAGAGAGAGAGAGAGAGAGAGAGAGAGAGAGTCCTTCCAAATCTGCATTTCTTAACTTTGAAACAATTGCACATTGCTGTTGGATAGCAAGAAAACTTTCACTGAGTGACAGTGTTGTGCTGGAAGGTCAAGTAAACATCTACATCTGGCTTGTCCCAGTCAGGCAAAGACAGATAACCTTTTCTTTCACACTACTCAAATTTGAATGGCAAGGTGCATTTGAATGTGTGTGTGTGTGTGTGTGTGTGTGTGTGTGTGTGTGTGTGTGTGTGTGTGTGTGTGTGTGTGTGTGAGTGTGTG
>JAQLOM010000023.1:14519568-14530844 GCA_030068315.1 Chrysichthys thysi
GTCTTTGGACTGTGGGAGGAAACTGGAGTACCCGGAGGAAACCCACGCGAACATGGGGAGAACATGCAAACTCCACATAGAGAGGTACCCAGGTCGACCCCAGGGATCGAACCCAGGACCTTCTTGCTGTGAGGCAACAGTGCTAACCACCATGCCGGCCCTCATAAAATTTCCTGTGTGGAGCTTGGGTTTCCTCCGGGTGCTCCGGTTTTTCCTCCCGAAGTCCAAAGACATGCAGATTAGATCAACTAACTACTCTACACAGCCCATCGGTGTGAACGTTAGTGTGAATGGTTGTTCGTCTCTGTGTTAGCCCAGCAGTACACTGGCAGGCTGCCCAGTGTGATCCAACCTCGCACATGAAGTCAACTAGGACTTGCTCCAGCTTCCAGCTTCTAAGTGGAGTAGATTAATGAATTAATGGATGGATGGATTTCTAATTCCTCATTCTCCATTTCTCATGCGGCCAATGTTATTTAATTTATTGTGGTTTCCTGCACCAGTCGCATCTCGATCTCTTGAAGAAGTTTCTCACACTCAGGTCTAATATTGTGCGCCAACACAATATTGTAGTGTATCACTGATAACAGACTTAACTACTTCACTTATGCAGACTGCCGAGATTAAAATGCTCATAAGTGCAACGTTTCAGGCAAGAACAAAACAAGACCATGAATAGTGCAAGAACAAGTTTGTACAACAGGCAAACAGACCATTGTTTTTTCAGGGTTCCATTTGAAATTGTTTATAATGTACACATCCAAACTGTATTATAGATGAGAACACTGACATTGGTGCGCTAACCCAACTGTAGCGAAAAAGCACCAGCCGGTGCAAGAGGGGCAGGAAAGCCCATTTCTCTTTTTAAAAATGAATGATAATGAATGATAAAATGTGCATGTGCTTTTTTTGACAATTACTGGATCATGACAAAACGAGGCAAAGAGGAAACCAAGATCGGCATACAGTGATGTGTAGATGAAGAGCAGGCTTGAGAAGTACCACCCTGCTTTCTAAAAGTCTAGAAATTTGAGAAAATGCTATAGTTTCTACAGTCCTAACCAGCGTTGCAAATGCAACACTGAGGTTCCAAATATAAAAACAAGTTGTATTTATTTATTAATTTGCTTGTCTGGTTGGTTGGTTGGTTCTGAGTTGTCTTTCAGTGCTTCAGGGTTCCCTGGTTCGACCCTGAGCTCGGCTTACTGAGTGTATGGAGTTCTCTCTTTATACATGTGGGGTTTCTCAAGGCTCTGTTGTTTCGTCCGACCTCCAGATCATGCCAGTAGGTAGACCGGTGACTCTGAGGCTCCAAATTGATAGCAGAAAATGAATAACTGAATCATCTTTCTCTTATTACACCCTGGCACAGTGCAAGTGTTTATGCAGAATAACACAAGACATTTTCAGATCATGCTCAGGATGTATCCCGATGACTGACTCCGATTCTTGGGAATTGCGATTTCACCAAATTCTTCTTGTCAAAATTGGTTGTAAGTCTTTCACACGTCATCAGGATTACGTTTTTGCATGAGACCGTTACCAGTCCATCACTCAGTATGGCAGTGAATCATAAATATTGAATAGGTTTCATAAATAAATGTTTATGTTTTCACTTGTGAAGCCACGAGTGGAATATGATTAGTTCATTTGTATCCAAGAATGGATGACTAGTGGATTTTACACACTCCACTCCTAATGTGGAAAGAAATTATTTACGAAATGTATTATGTGGTTCAATGGTTAGCACTGTTGCGTCACAGCAAGAAGGTTCTGGGTTTGAGCCTGCTGGCTGACTGGGGAGTGATTTTTGGAGTTTTCGTGTTCTCCCTGTGCCTGCATGGGTTTTCTTCAGGTACTCTGGTTTCCTCCCACAGTCCAAAAACGTACAGATTAGGACAACTGGCTATTTTAAATTGCCCATGATTGTGAAAATCATAGAGGAGTTTGTTCATCTCTGGGTTAGCACATTGGAGACCTGCCCAGGATGAACCCTGCTTCTCACGCAAAGTCACCAGGATTGGCTCCAGCTTCCCCATGACCCTGAAGGATAAGTGGTATAGATAATGGATGGATGGATGGATGCATGGATGGAGCTTTTAGACCAGCCTAATATTGGAGCACCATATTTGAGAGAAGTGAATAGGCTTAAAACTCCCTGATGAGGATTTAGAAGGGAAAATATGACACAGATGTCTCATTTTCTATTTTCTAAGCTTATTTCATACATAATGTCCTCTGGGTCCTGCTGCCACAATAGAAACAAACATGTTATACAAGAATACAGAATAGTAAATGGCACAAAACATGTGAAAGTTCCCCTACAAGGATGCTTTTCCCTTTTGAAATCCTCTTCATTGTACCCCGCTGTTCCAGCACTAAAAGGTCTTCTTTTAAAATCAAAGCTTTGCCTTTCTTGTGAGGATACCAAAGACAAACCTTGAAAGTCATCTTCTGTGTGCTCAGGGCGGTGCTGGTACCGCTTTCTTGACTTAGTCCAAGCTCCTTCTTTTGAGATTTTCTTTTTTCATGTTTGAACCTCTAGATTTAGCTGAAGCATGGGAGGAAGCTTCTTTCATGCAGATGTTTTATTATGATCTATGGACTACAACACAGGGTTCCTGGAGTACCCCCTGTCCCCCTGCACTACCCCCCTGTTAATTAGCCAGTTAGTTAAATCATGCAATAAGTTTTCTCTTCACTGTGTGATGGTGTTGCAGAAGTGTAGCTTTGCTCAGATCTGCGAGGAATAATATTACAAGTCGGAAACGCCCTTTAGATCCTAATCATACACACATCTTTCTTTGATGTCTTCTCAGGTGATGTGGCCCCATACTTCAAAACTGAACCAGGGCCTCCGGAAATCCATCTGGAGGGGAACCGGCTGGTCATGACCTGTCTGGCGGAGGGCAGCTGGCCTTTGGAGTTCAAATGGATCCTCAACAATACAGATATCACTGAATTCTCCCCAGAGTACAAGTGAGAGTCGACTTTTATTTCATGGTATTCAGGGACTGAAAGGTCTAGTAGCCTCCAATATTTAAACATGTTTGCTTGATCAACAGCTACATTACTATGGCTAGGTGGCTTTTCTTATACTACATGGCCAAAAGTTTGTGGACACTCGACGATCACACTACTTTGGCTGGTTGGTTTCTCTTACGCTACCTGGCCAAAAGTTTGTGAACACCTGGCCATAACATCCATATATGCTTTATGAAAATACCATTCCAGATTTATTCCCTCTTTGCTGTTATAGTAACCTAAAAATTTGGGCTCATTCAGAGGAGGCCTGGGGTGCAGTCCATGTTTCAGGTCATCCCAAAGGTTTTAAGTGGGGTTGAGGTCAGGACTCTTGAGTTCTTCCATGCCAAACTTGGCAAACCATGTCTCCATAGAGCTCGCAGTGTGCACAGGGGCATTGCCAGGCTGGACAGGATTGGGTCTCTTAGTGCCAGTGAAGGGAAATTACAAAGATGTTCTATACCACAGTCTGGGGCGTGATGATCAGGTGTCCATATAGTTTTGACCATATAGTGTATCTCTTTACTCACCCGTGTTATAAATTGTAAACATTGTCTTACTCGCAATTTGACGACCATCCGATTTTATATGAAAGATTTATAAGCTTATTCGTGAACCTTTTCCGAAGCCATCCTGTGTGGCCTGTGTCAAAACGTGTAACGTTTCAGACAGCTATTTAACATCCGCTTACTGAGGAGGCAAAAAGAATGCAAAGGGAATTCAAATGAAAATTTAATTAACTTTTTATGAGGCTGATTACTTGAGCTTATAGAAATGTATATTTAATCATTTATACTTGCACACTTTCATATCTGATACTTTTTCTCAATCAGAGTTTAATTTCTCTAGAATAATAGTCATCTCCAACTTTATATCTATTGTCGGAGGATGAACCACAGTAGCACTTGGCACTTTCTTAGACAAGTAAAGAAAGATGGAATTCCTTTTGTTTTTATTAAAAGAAAAAGTGCTGCTGGAGTTGACTGGCTCTTTACAGCTGAGTGCCATGTGGGCGCTTAATTCACATTAATGTTAATTTGCATTGCTTGATTTTTTTTTTTTTAAATGCCAGTGCAAACATTCATATGGAAAAGAGGTAATTTCGCTGTCTATAGATTTCGTTCGGACTAATCGGCATTGCTTTTCCAATTATCTTCCATAAACACCACTAGAATGGCACTTTCTAAGCAGCGCCGGGGTTCGTGTTCACTCTCCCTGGAGGACTAGACTCCCTTAGAGTAGAACAAATGCACAGAGGTACTTTGGAAGGCATGGAGAAATTTGGGAAAAGAGCGACATGCGTTTGGAAATAAGCACACGCTTCCATTCATTGTTTCCACTTGCACTGGTATCAGGGGAAGTGGCCATTTGGCAGAAGCTGATATTCGTCATCACAGGCGAGAGCCAGGTGGATTTCGTGGAGAGTCTAATGGCATTTTAATGATTTGCTCGCTCTAATGCAGAGGCTGGCAAAAAGGCCTGGCCCCAGCCCCACAAGTAAACCTTTTAACCTTGGTCTCTCTCTTGTTGTGAGAATGTATTCAAAGTCAAAATCTCATTTAAGTGTGTTAACATGCTGACAAATATCAAATTGGCATGGTGGCGGCGGGGGAAAACGCATAGTAGGAGGTGATGGATATAATACCAGATAAGAATTTAATTCAGCAGAACATTTTCAGCATAGTATTATTTCAAGAACTCTAACTAGTTTTAAAAGCTTTATATGTTGTAGGAAAGTTTTCACTGATCCCAGTGCACAATAATATCATCTGCTTTAATTGCATCTGCTTTAATATAATTTGCATTGCCATTACAGGGAGTGCTTAAATTTACTGAAACTTAATCACAAAAGAAAATGATATTCCAGCAAGTGAAAATATCTTAAATATAGTCTTAATATAAAATAATTATATATGGGATAATAGAGTAGTGTGATTTATTTGCTATTTCCTGTTAGAAGAATAACATCAACCAGGTATAAGATTATTAAACCCATTTCTAGATATTGTTTGTTTACTAAATCCATCTGGAGGGGAACCGGCTGGTCATGACCTGTCTGGTGGAGGGCAGCTGGACTTCTGAGTCCAAATGGATCCACAACAATACAGATATCACTGAATTCTCCCCAGAGTACAAGTAAGAGTCGAACTTTATTTCATAGTCTTCAGGGACTGAAAGGTCTAGTAGCCTCCAATATTTAAACATGTTTGCTTGATCAACAGCTACACTACTATGGCTAGGTGGCTTTTCTTATACTACATGGCCAAAAGTTTGTGGACACTCGACAATCACACTACTTTGGCTGGCTGGTTTCTCTTTTTGAAAATCCCATTCCAGATTTATTCCCTCTTTGCTGTTATAGTAACCTAAAAATTTGTGCTCATTCAGCGGAGGCCTCGGGTGCAGTCCGTGTTTCAGGTCATCCCAAAGGTTTTAAGTGGGGTTGAGGTCAGGACTCTGTGCAGGCCTCTTGAGTTCTTCCATGGCAAACTTTAAAACAAATGCTTTTTATTCTATTTCCAGATCATTTTAGTTCTTTCCAGCAATAAATGCTTAAATTTAGCAAATTGCAGGTCAATAGGAATCTATTCCTACTTGAAATTAGTAAAAAAAAAAAAAACCTAATAAAACCTAAAAATTTTATTTAAATAATAAATAAAAAAAAATCTTACATTTAGTTGGTTCTCCCTGTGCTAGACTGGCAGTCTTCCCAGGGTGTACCCTGTCTGTTCCCCAAAGTCAACTGAGATTGGCTCCAGCTTCATTGCCACCTTGAAGGATAAGCAATATAGATAATGCATGCATGCATGGATGGATGGATGGATATTTGGATATTTGGTTTATTATAATCTTATAATAGGAAATATTAGATATGTTTGACTGCATTCAAGATATTTTCATTTGATACGGTGTCGTTTAGAGTGCAGAGGATATGAGAAAACAAACTAATAAAGAACCAGACACAGAACAGGTGAACACAATCCATAACAGACCATAGACCATTTCCCAGGACAGGGGTGGAGACAGGGCTAAAACAGGAACAAAAGCGGATGCTATAATAAACAGAACGTGGCAACCGTAGGGGAAAACATGGCATCTGTGTTACAGGGGATGTGACTTATGGAATAATACAGTCTTTCCTTCTTCAAACTTGTAAAGCATTTACTGTGTAATAACCTGCTGTGCTCACTGGGACGATCTTTCTTGCTGTCTGGTATTTGCAGGTACATTATACCGTCCCTCCAGCGCTCAGACATGGGTGTGTACCAGTGTGTGGTGAGAAACCGAATGGGCGCTTTGCTACAGAGAAGAGCCGAGATCCAAGTGGCATGTAAGTCTTAAGGAACATCCAGTTGAGTGGTTCTCGCTCGCACTGCACTGCATATTGTTCTGTTTTCCAAGCTCACATACTTGATTCTGCCCTTTAAATACTTCACAATTAACCACTGAGCGGAAAAAAAAAATCTAAAGGGGTCCTTTTCAGCGCTGTCAGGACAGGTATTAAAAACCACTGAAAGGCTATAAAGAGCTGACACCGATCCAATTGGTTCTACCAGTTTCCCGAGACTGTTCACTCCTTTATACTCCTTTTTAAAGATAGCTCTATCCTTTCTGTACCATTATCTCAGCACGGCTCAGCAAGCCTCTAGGTCTTCCCCACTGCTTTCCTTTGTACAGTATTTGCATATACCAAATGAACAGTTTTAAACCATTTAAACCAAAATGCATGGCCCTTCTCTGTAATTCAAGGTGCAGTGCTCATAGGCTTTTTCTTTCTTTTTTTCCTTTTCTCATTCTGTACTCTAGTCCAGTTTCATGTTGCAGCCTGCCATAAATATGTGCTTTTGTTTGATTGAGTTCTTCTGTACTTGGTGCTTAGGAAGATAAGACTAAATGATTTGAGTGTTTACACCTGAGACAGATAGCTGTTCACACCTAGTCTTATCAGGTGCCCTGAATACCATCTTCCATTTGAATACATCTTCCATCATCCATTGGCCATTCGTGAGCGTATTTTATGACTAGCTGTCAAATCTGCCTCAAGCAATATGGTACTTCATAAAGAGCAAAGCCAAGACCTCTAGGCTGATATCAAGACTCAGACGAATAAAGATATATTAAGCAATTTCCTTATTAAACTTCTGAAATTGGATGTTTTACATATATACAGGAAGTCCCCAAGTTACGACGGAGATCCGTTCCTAAGGCCGGGTGTAAGTCAGATTTCGTTGTAAGTCGGATCTTAACGTTACACTATAATGTACAGATGATATAATAAAGATGCATAATATGTAATAATAATAATAATAATAATAATAATAACAATATTACTGGAATAATAATTTCAGTATTATTGTTGTTATTAAAACATTTATAAAATGAAACAAGTGAAGAATTCATTATTTGTACCTTTAATCCTGTGGTTGGGACATTTTGAATGATGTAGAGACAGGTTTATTGGGATGAGGGAGCTGGAGATGCAGGAGAGTCTGGGTGAGGAGAAAGTACCGGGGTCACTGTGTCTGGAGGGGTAGATGGTGCTGGAGATTGCTTCTTGAAATAAAGATCAAGGCTAGACTGGACAGTTTTTCGCTTCTTCGCTTCCAAAGTCTATTTAGCGCGTTCTTTAAACCGGGCAAACCAACCTTTACTCGCCATAAACTGTTCACTTTCACCCCCTTCCCCCTTTTCACTTTTCAACGCCTCAAAACTCCTTTCAGTCTTTTCCTGAATCGCCATACGGTGATATTCACTAGAATGCAACACGGTTCTGGTCTTCAAGCCACATCAACAATAATCTTTCCATCTCAATCATGACTGTGCCTGTTTCACAGCGTGTACTGGCCTAAGCGTATTGCGCGCTAACGCTGTATTCTTACGCCGCACCGAGCAATAACATAAAGTAGTTCTCACTTGCGCCACGCACCAACGCTGTATTCGTCCTAACATCAGGTCAACGGTTGTATGTCCAAATTAGGGTTATTATTTTAAGTGTTCTTAAGATCGGATTTGGTGTAAGTCGTGTCCGTCGTAACTCGGGGACTTCCTGTATGTAGCATCAATAGCCTACTACAAGGCGTTTTGACCAGCCGTGTTTACCAATAGTACATTTATCAAGAGCCCTTAACCAAAGAGAAGGAACTTGTAGTTTGCACCCAAACTAAGTGCATATCTAATATAACATCAGCCATCTTCCTTATACATCACCCATAGCTCTGATGAGCTTGACCACAGATCACACAGCTGTCATTTGCCTTAATATCATTTGCATTACCATTGCAAGGAGTGCTTAAGTTTATCGAAATTCATTCACTGCAAAAAAAACCAAAAAAAAAACCCAGTGACATACAGATTTGGCTATATGATGAATACAGTTAAATGTATCTACTCTTTGGTGTTATAAGATTGCAATAAAGCATATAGAAGGTTGCGAAACCCATTTGTAGATATTTTTCAGAATTTCAAGCTTTAATTCTTCATTCATCTTTTGACATTTAATTATGTTCAGAGTCATGGGGGGGAAGCTGGTGCCAATCCCAGCTTACTTTGGGCAAGAGGTGGGGTACACCCTGGGCAGGTCGCCAGTCCACCACAGGGCAAACAGACAGAGACAGACAACCATTCACACTTACATTCAGGCAATTTGGAGTTGCTAATTAGCCTAATCCGCTCTTAGACATGGGGAGAACATGTACACTCCACACAGAAAGGCACCCCTGTCGAACCCGGGGCTCAAACCTAGGACCTTCTTACTGTGAGGCGACAGTGCTAACCACTTAGCCACCATGCCACCCCATTTCCTTTCTTTTACTAAATAATGTTGCTTCTTTATGGAAGTAAATGTCAAAATGAGCAAAGTTTATCTGACATTATAGCAAAACTGTATCAAGTTAAATGAAATTAGTATAAAAACAAAGAAAAAGAAAAAATAAATATAGATTTGTTAAATATAGACTTGTATTTAGTTTATATTAACCTTATAACAGGAAATACTATTGCTTGACTATAATTAAGGTATTTCCACTTGCTAAAATGTCCTGTTTTTGCTGAGTGTTATTTGTTTCGTTTAAATAATCTGTAGCTAAAGTGTTTAAAAAAAAAAATTGTCCATTTAGAATGTTAACTCTATTGTTGCATTTGTTCCTCGCCAGTACGTTTGAATTTCTAGAAAATGTCCAAAAGACAAAAGTCTCAAGCTTTTAAGTGCTTTGTGAACACTTCCTGTACTCAAAGGCTTTAATACATCGTATATTCCTTAATATCCAACATTATATGACAAATTCCTGGAACTGTTCTTTCTGGTGCCTGAATATACGCTCCAACAGTAAGAGCAATGTTGCATATTTAACATTAAAAAGTAACATCGTATAATATGTTTTCCCAAAGCAGTATCAAAGACCCGCCATTTCACTACATAGTGTAATCAAGGTGCTAAAATTTTTATGTTACACTCCATATTTTGTCATATTCTATTATTCATACATTATACACATTATACATACATTTATTTCTGCATAAAGAATAATTGGGAGAGTGGTTCAGCAGTTTCGCTGGCATGAAAACGTTCATCCGGCGTCGAACACAGCTCACTGAGACAGATGAGATGAAGCACGGGTATGGGAGGCGACTTTTTTTTGCGTGGCTGGCAATACTCGTTAAACGAGCCTATACGCATTGAATTAGAAAAATAAATGAAATCGTCATGCATATCAGACAGAACAATGAAGCTAGGCTTTTTGAAGGTAGCTTGATTCCTCATCAAGCCGTAAACTTGGCACCACTAGGCAGTTACCTGAGACGCATTTAGACACGTTAAACGTTTGCGCTACACACGCGGCTGTGCACGTCCTTCGCCGCCTCCGAATGTGGTTTGAGTAACAGATCATAACGCTTCTTTGAGCCGCATTTATGCTTCGTACTTGACACTAACCATGACTTGAGACACAGGTTAATACCAGGTGTAAACAGGGCCTGTGGTAACAGCTGTCTCTTTACAGACATGGGAGACTTTGTGGAGGTCGACCAGCGCAAGACGGTGACCCAAGGTCGGGCGGCCATCTTAAACTCACCGGATGTCAGCTCCTTTCCCCGGCCGCAGGTCACGTGGTTCAGGGACGGCTACAAGATCATTCCCAGCAGCAGAGTGTGAGTGCCGAGTATATGCTTGCTTTGAACGCTGTAAGTCTCACACGAATCTTTGGAATGTAGGCCAACGTGGTATAAAGCCATGTGCAGTACCTGAGAACTTGCTTTCGGTCTTTCTCGCTGGTCATTTATATCAGTGCACAAACATCTGGCAGAACACAGCAGGGGAAACAAACCTCTGGATGGAATGAGAACATGTCAGCGAGTGATAAGGAAGACATAGGCTGTGTGTGAGTGTGGGTGTGGGTGTGGGTGTGAGTGTGAGTGCACTACTTGTCAGAGAAGGAGAAGTGCAATTAATGCCTGTTCCCGGCCGTTCTTCAATCTAACTACGGTAGTTCTTCATTGCCTTTTTCTAATTAGCAGCCTGCCCAGACACAGACAGGCTCGCTTGATCCTCTTCCCCATTATCGCTCAAGTGTCTTTCTCATTCTGGCTCGTTGTGGCAGGGCCCCAAATCACAGCCCTGTACACTAGCCAGCCATACCTAATGACTCACCCTACAAAGATAAAGATGGCCCTGTTTAAAAACACTGTTCCATTTCATCAGAGGGCGTAACGGAGGAGCGATAAGGGTCACAGTGGCAAATTTCAAAATAGACTCTTGCTGCTAATGATCTCCAATAGTTCCATTCCTCTCTGGATTTCCTACACACAGCTTTCAGCTTGAAGGAAATATACACCCTGAAATACTATGTTTATATGTGATGGAATATGTCTTTATTTTGGTGCACAAAAAAAAAATACGGTGTGGGTGCCATGCTGATGCCACATGGGGATATTGCAAACACAGTTACGGTGGCATTTAATCGGAGAAAACAATTCAACAACCTCCAACCTAAGAGATACGATTTCTTTGTTCCTGAAAACAAAACAAGAAACTCGCAGTTTTCCAGCAACATCGACGCATCTTGTGTATTGTAGAAATGTATAAAAGTATAGGGGTAGGATATTTTTGTCATATCATCCCACCCCAAATGACCACAATGGCATGTAGAGATGAAACAAAGGCTAATTCCCATTGAAATGAACGTAAATACAATGAATGTGTTTCAGCCTCAAAACATGTTTTTAAAGTGTATTATGGGTTTATGTGTGGCAATAAA
>JAQLOM010000023.1:14620782-14644147 GCA_030068315.1 Chrysichthys thysi
GTGTGTGGGTGTGTGTGTGTGTATATATATATATATACATATATATATATATATATATATATATATATATATATACAGTATATGACGAAGTCAAAAAAAAAAAGAATATCTCCCTTTTGACCTCTTAATGCTAAATAAAACTGCTTATTGCTGAACGTGTATTGGATAAAGCCAGTCTCAGTTTCATGATGAGATGAAGTAAAAAAAAAAATCTGAATTAAACCTGATTTTAAACCTCAAATGAATACAAGAGTTCAGAAAAGGCATCGGGGGGGGGGTTGTGCAGATTTCTGGAGAATTATAGAGGATTAAGGCTACAGCCAACATCCGCACTAACACACTAACAGAAAATACATATCACATGACCATTCGACTACACTGGGCATGTGCGTGCGGGTACAAACAGGAAGCAGATTGTCTGTCCTACAATTTGTTGCCTAGTTGCAGACCACTCGAATAATAGCTCTCGTCCTGCACATGTAGGCAGCCGTGGCATTATAAAATACAGAATTTAACTAACAACAGCTGCTAGCAAAGACAACAAGGTCAGCGATGCTTGTAATTCATTATCCATGCTGCATTCACCACTGGTAATCGATGTGGATGCAGTTTGTTTCCATGATAGGAGCACAACCAATCAGGGAAGCATACGTCTTAACTAACGAGACCCGATCAGGAAGCGAACGTGGGTGTCTGCGTCATCGTTTCCAAAAGTCTACGTTTCTGACAGTCCACACTAAAACGTTTTCAAACTAAAAGAGGCCTAGCAGCGTTTCCAAGACTCCCCGTTTTAGGAAACGAACAACAAAAACTCTGGAGTAGTATGGATACCAAGCATAAACGGAGCGAAATGATGTATTTTAAAACTAAAACCTATTAATATGGATATAGTCTAAGACTCTTTATTTGTCTGTGGCACCATTTGTTCCTTATTACCAGTTGAAGCCATTTGTCCTGGAAGACGTTTTCTGTGGAAAAAGGCATTCAAGCGGTTCTCTCCCACGTGGCTGAACTCATCCTGCCTTCCCTCGAGCACAGCTGCCCATGTCATTAGAGAGAAATGGCTTTTTAGTCAGATGTACTTTCCACTGACAATAGATTACTTAACCATGGCAGCAGAGATATTGCTTGGGATAGAGGCATTACTGCTTTAACTACAGGCTGCAGTCATTACTTATAGGCTTTTGTTTCCAGTTTATATTTTCCTGGAAAATCAAATTCTACGGTGGGTTTTAACTTTTTTTTTGTTAAATGGAAGATAATGTGTATACTTGTAGAAGAATGTCTCACTTCTTCAAGATTCTTGTCTTGCCGTTTCTTTTTTTCCTCCCCACGTAACCAGACGTGCATGAGATGAAAGGCACGTATCGGTGTTCTTCTGTGAGATTGTCAAAGGTTTTTTGCCTGGTTAGAAAGAACAAAAAGGAGTGCTGGAAGTCCTGGAGCTTTGATGATTCTTTCTTGGGGGTTTGATTTGGAGAAGCAAACAAACTTTGGTGATATGTTGATACGTGACAGCACCATGCAGCCAAACCTTGCCACCTATAATCGATAAAGCGATTAATAGAGTGATAAAATAAATAAATTAAAAAAAGATCAATTGAATCAAGTCGAACATCAATAAGCATACTGGCAAGGAAATTTGGAGTCAGGCTGATTTTCTTTGAACACGGGGGAGAGAAGGCAACCACAGAGGAGCTCTGGCTGTGAAAGGCCTGGAGGGAGGCACGGTGCATACGGAGTGTTGGGGAAAGCCTCAAACAAACATGTTGAGAAGGTGCAGCTTCAAATTGGAAATGGTTTCTAAACCTCTAAGGATGTGTTTACATCCATATTGCATGTTTGTGTGTGTGTGTGTGTGCACGTGTGTATGTATGTGTGCTGATTCTAAACTTGTTTGGCTTTGCTCTCTTCCCAGCGAGTTGCCTCACTCACCGCGAAACCTGCAGGCGAGCCTTAACGACACAGACAGCCGCAGCGTGCATCTATCCTGGATGAGGCCCTTCGATGGCAACAGCCCCCTGCTGCACTACATCGTGGAGCTTTCAGAGAACAGTACGTGTTCACTTTGTGCCATGACGTACCACCAAGTGTCGCATTACTGTTCACTGGCATATTTTTAATTCCTTAGGTTATTTTTTGATACGGTTTGGCTGTCTGTCTGCAAGCAGGATTGCTCAAAACCTACCAAATCAATTTCCATTAAACTTGATAGCAGGCTGGAGCATGGGCCCAGGAAGAATCCAAAATTCAATTTGGGAGCAGATCTGAGTCTCCACGAAATGAATTTCCCTTTTGCTAACATTTGGGTCAGGTGGAAGTTTTGGACTCAACAATGACAATCGTCATAAAATCCAGTAGACGGCAGGAAATTCAACTGTAACAAAACATAGCCAATGTAGAAATATGATACAGTATATCCAGGCATATAAAGAGTGGATTATTGTCCTTAGCGAAGGTCTTTGTTCTTCCTTCTAGTTTGTATGAGTGTTCATAGTTAAACTGAAAACCGACAAAAAAAATGCTGACAAACCCCAGCTTCGATTCGAAGTCATCCGCAGGCTACAAATCACATTTTTGGCTTCAGGGCTTTTTAGGTTGCACTATCCACATTGAAAATGACTAAAATCCTACCATAACTGGGCAAAATTATGAAATCTAATGCGTCGTATTATAGGATTTAATTGTGTACTTATTGTTAAAATGGAAAACTTGGTGGCAAACATGTCTCAACTTAAAGGCCTGTAACTGAGAGCACGCAGCATTGAAGTTCATGTCCATCTAATCTACTCGTACAACTCTGGCGTATTTACCGAATTTAATGTGCCGCAGAGAACGGATTATAATTATCTTTAAAGAATAACAAGAACTGGCTGTAGGACTGGGCAGGATTGTTCAGGGTTCTTTAAGGACTGGGATTAAGTAAACATCCCCACACACACCTCCATACTTCTTTCAGAAAGCGATAAACCCGATGAGAATGATACCGTCCAATGAAACCAAAATGCTACAAGGAGGTTTCTTTATTGTTTCTCCCACCCCCCGATTAGTCGACAACACCACAGGGGTATTAGTCCACTCTGCCATCCAACCCCTAAAACACACTCCATATGAGCTGATCAGAGTAATGCTCATTCCTTAGTGTGCTCAGATAAAGATATATTATACTAGATAAAGGAGGTTGATCTTACTTAAATAGTCCCGTCTTGTGAACGAACAGAGACGTATAGGCGCGCCGAGACACTCCATCACCACCATCATGCCAGAATGGAGGAGATTAATCTGCTCGGGGTGTGAGTGGACAGTGAGGAATGGGCTCCGGTGGAGGTGGCGGTAGAGGTGGAACACTACTGCATGCCCCTAGGATGTCAGGAACACCTGTACTGCTGAGAGAGAAAAGCCTGCTTCTGAACATCTGTTCATTTCACCATACATCATTCCCCATAATGCCACTGTTTCAGAGGGTGTATCCACATTTTCGAGTGCTTTTTAAATTTTACTATTGCTAATAAAAGCGCTGCTGTTTACGCCATTCACTGCCATCGCCGTCTAACCGTTTCGCACCGTTTGCTCGCGTATCAGGCAGCACCAGGCTCGGCGTGCACAACCTACAGCCCACTTTTGTCTCGCTTGTGGTTATTTTCACCGTCCCAGCTTTTCTGACTCATCCCCACCTCCGGTCCGGACATACATACATCTGTAGTGTTGCGAACAAATGATCTATAATGGCCATAATTCTATTAGTAGCTCAGCATCAGCGCTGCCTCCTATAATAAAGTGCACCCTGCTTTAATGTGCTTTGATTACAAATCCGCAGCGCAATCCTTTGTATAATATTCAGGCTAATTTCTCTAAAGAGCCCGATGTTGTTTGATCCGATCATTAAGTATTAATAATTGCTCATGTTCTACTGGGGGATCCAGGCTTGCAAATGATGTGCGATTAGGAGCCTCGGTTAGAGCCCTATACTGAGCGAATAAGACAGCTGCACTAACTCTGTTCAACAGGAATTTGCTCTGCCACATGAGTGAATATCGCTGCATGTCGGTATATATCTCTGAACGAACATCCCTTGCGTGGTTCCAGATTCTCCGTGGAGGGTGTACTTGCCAAGCGTGGACCCGACGCTGACGACGGCCGAGGTGACCGGGCTGACTCCGGCACGGACGTACCAGTTCAGAGTGTGCGCTGTCAATCAAGTAGGGAAAGGACAGTACAGTGGTGAGACAAACCGGTAAGGACCATGAGCAACGATGCATTCGTGTCACGTTTTTAACAGGTCCGTTTTAGTTGCGAAAAGAGAATGCTCTGATAAAGGCGGAAAAAAAAATACACAGAAAATCAGAGGAACCAAAATGAGTAAACAAATGGCCTTAGATATGTATATTGACTTCACACTTCAGTTCAGTCGCCTGTGAGCTGAATGGTGATGAAAACCCAGGCTTGGGTAGCATTTCACAGGAGCGGCAGAATGTCTTTTTCTGAGTAGTGACTCAGCTTAGATTAGACATGCAGATTTATCTCACAATATCAGCATGATGTACAGGTTTGTTTGGGTTTTTTTGGTTTTCTAACTGTATAATTTAGCACTGCATGAATTAGCTGACGCTTGCAATCCGTTTCTTTGGAAGCACCAGCACGAAGCAACAGTCTTTGCTGTCTTCTTCTGATAGAAAAGGATAAATATATCCCACTTATACAGCTCCAATGTACTGTGATTTTTAAATGTGATTCCTCCTGTCATAGCCCTGTGGGACTCTCGGCGTGCGTCGAACACACACACCGGTCGGGCGCAGAGTGGCAGGCTCGTGCCCGTGCTCGCACATTGTGCTGTAATCAGCACCTCGAGCAGCTCACATCTACACCGCCTCGAGCTGTGGGTGGCAGACACCTCAGTCCCGATCGCACCAGCAGCCCTTATCAGCGCCAGACATGCTAAAACATGGCACCTCTGCTCAGGGAGAAGGAACGGAACTGCTATCGCACGCCCTCGAGAGCATATTTTCGTTTTGAAATTAGTCACTTCTGCACCGAAGCCTGGATATAAATAGCGGGGTTTAGCACGTTCGGATTTTAGCCGCGAGCTGAACAGGATGTGGAATCTTAGAGGCGGCTGTGGCGCAGCCCATGACATGGGCTGAACCGTTTAATCCATTTAATGTGTGTGATTGCGAGAAAACAATTCCAGTAAAAGCAAACAAGGAGAGGATTACGTCCGCCGACATTATCGCAACTCTCAGCCAAGCACAATACTAATCGTATGACATGGCCGATGGCCTCTTCCATCTGTTCTCTCCTGGTGATTATTCCTGCCTTATCTGAACACCTTGTTCCCGAAACAGTGATACAATCTGTGGCGCTCCGTACAAAAGCAACGAGGAAACTTTAGATATTAGAAGCCTTGTTGTCGTCCTACTCCACCGATACATATTTTAGGTAGTTTATCTTTCAGTAATTATTAATGTCACCCAGGTTAATGCAGGTGCAGAATCTGTTTTAACTGGCTGTACAAGCGTGTTAATTCACGCATGACCTTGGTTCGTGCCAGGGAAACAAGTTCCGGGAAGGTTCAAGCAAAGCTTGTCCGAACCACTTCATTTTTCTTTTGCTTTCATTTAGCGATTATTGCCCTGACGGGGTTTTCACTGGAGCTGATGACTGCTGGGTTTTGTTTCATTAGAGAACAGGTGCACGTTTAATACGTGACCATTTGTGCCTTGGCGTTTATTTGTGCATCCAGTACAATTAGGCTACTTTTAGTCGCGGGAACGTGTTTTGATTCTTATTTGTGCAAAAGAGTGAATTAGGACCTTGCTGGGTTTTTAGTCTGTGATTCGCAGGAGGAAAAGGAAAAACAGCACTTCAAACAATTGCCTAACATACAAGGTCCCGCCGCAGAAAAAATACGCTGCCTGGTGTCCAGCCAGAAGCGATGGATATTTCTTAAGAAAATATTTTTCCACGGAAACTGTGTAATACAACAGGCCGAGGTGTTTAATGCAGAAGCACCAGGCTCTTTTGCTCACATATGAAGTGTTGTACCAAATATATTCTCTTGGCAAAAAAAATAAAAAAAAATGATTTTTTTTTTTCCTTTCAACCGAAGTGTCTAATACAGCAAGCAGAGGTGTCTAATACAGCAAGCTAGACCGTGTCAGGCACTTTGCTGAAGACAGTCAGCTTGGGGACACAGTTGGCTGAGACTGGTGCCTTGAAGGAGCCAATCACTCTTCTCCCTGCAGGCATATGTCTTCCTGCATGCTGTCACATCTGTCCTTTTTGGCCTTATTAAGCAGAGGCAAGCGTAAACGCCTGACGAGGCCATAAAAACATACCGGAACAGCAGATAATGAGCTTGCGCGTGCACACACATACACACACATACGCTCCTGTTTATATGCCCCTGGGTTTTTGTGCTCAACAAGGGTTCCATGCCAAAGCCTACCATGAATATCGGGCTCCAAATGCAAAATGCAAGCGATCACTCAGGCTCTACTGTTGATGGAGGGGTCCATTAATAACCAGTGGACTTTAAACGCCAGGCATGATTAACCGACCGTGTTTCATCTGCTGCCCAACTCTTTCAGGCCGTTCCATTAGCCCCCACCGTCCCTGGTGGCTATATGTGGCACATGCCGTACACAAATTAATGACCGCTTCTTTGCGTTGTTTATGTGCCAAGGCAGATGTTTAATGTCCAGTGATTCACTGTGACTATGTGAAGCAAATGTATAAATACTGCTTGAAGGACAGGGCAGGCCAAGGGAGACGAGCGTCTGAGAGCCAGCAGAGCGACTCTTCCTTATGGCCATGATTAGGCAGATTTACAGAGCAAGAGGCACCGCGGTATCGGTTATTGGGGGCATTAATTATGAAATGGACTTCTGGGGAGAAATAACAAGTGGAAGGAGTTTTAAGAAGGCAGTGACTATAAATCTGAATAATCCAATGAACCCATTAAAATTTAATGCAGATTTAACTGTCCATTAGCATGAAATACATAGGGCGGAATGAACCCATGGAGTTTATGAAGCGTCCGGCTCTGATAGATTTTTTTATATTCCATTAATTAAAAAAAAAAAAGAGCATACATTTGCGTGGTATGGACACTGCGGTTGACTAAGAATGTCCCCAATGCTTGTAACTTGCTTATCTTGCTATATATTAGGTATGTTTGGTTGCATCTTTGCTAATTGCTCGTTCAGGCAGACCGCACACTGTCGCAGTGAATACACTGAAATTATCACAATAGCGCAAAGGCTTTGAAGCTCAAGGTTGTTTTTTTTTACTTTGGCACAGGATGGGATAAATGTCACTAGAGAGCTTGTACGTACACCGAAAAAGACATAGCTTTTAGGCTTTTAACCTTCCTCGGGCTCCAGCAGAGCCCGTATTGTGATAGGAAGTACGCGCCACAGGCCCCTGAAAGCGATAAAGTGGCTAAGTCTTCCAGCGTAAACAGCCTCGACTTTGATGATGGATAGATTATACGTTTCCGCGTGTAAATACTAATGCTGGATGGAGCCATAACAAAGGAGAATGGGTGATCCGAAGGCAGATCAGAACTGATTATTCCCTAAACTAGTCACCGAGTCCAGGCCATGCTCTACAGGAATACCAAACAGCTGAAAAAGCGGTGACTTTAGGGGTCAAAGGACCCCAGGGTGCTCTGAGCAGAGGGAGGGCTCTTCCAGGAAAACAGCGAGGGCTTTGAGTGCTTTTGATGAAGTGGGCGGATGCATCGTAGCGAGCCAGATTGGGAAATGGACTTCTGACCAGAGGGTTACATTTTTTCAGCTCACTAGGATTATTTATTTATTTATTTATTTATTTATTTATTTGTGTTATGCCCTAGAGCGAGTCAGCAAACTCAAATTCAGATAAAAAAAAGAAAAAATAGCGAGCAGTGAATTGGTTACACAAGACTGCTTGTATGTGTATGTGTATGTGTGTGAAGAAGTGTTGTCTGAGCAGTTGGTGCGCTTACTTACAGTATGTCCTTGTTTTTTTCCTTCTTCCCCCATAGCCTGATGCTGCGCGAAGAGCCACCCAGCGCTCCACCCAAAAACATAGTGGCCAGCGGCCGCACAAATCAGTCCATTATGGTGCAGTGGCAGCCCCCTCCAGAGCCGCAGCTCAACGGTGTGCTCAGAGGTTACGTCCTCAGGTAGGCCCTTCACCACACAGCTGTCTGAACAAGCGAGGGCCTTTTAGGTTCATTGCACTCATCTGCTCTTGAGCATAAATATAGGCATTTCAGAAAGCTATAAGATACCACTGAAAACCCCGCTATAGCACTGAATGTCTGTTATTATTAGAGCTGAATGCACTATACATGGTTTTAGCACTTGCATCTACTGGCAATTATTTCTACTGGTTTTATTTAAGTCGAAGGACAAGGCCGGGTTTTTTTTTTTCTTTCCCCGAGAGCAAAAGATGAATATGAGATGATAGATGAACTGAAACTCAGCTTTAAGTTTTATATATATCTATAATTAGATGTGTTAAGCAACTTTTGGTATCTTTGATGGCAGACCATCTAATCCACATGTGTCAAGGTGGTCCATAAAAGGGCCGCTGTAGGTGCGGGTTTTCATTCCTACCAAGCAGGAGCCACACCTGTTTACACCTGTTTAATCAGTTGAGATTGGCTTTCAGTTAACTCAGGTGTGAGTTGTGCTTGTTTGGAATGAAAACCTGCATCCACAGCAGCCCTTTTATGGACCACTTTGTCACCCCTGCTCTATGAACTACCCCTCGCCCCCCGCTTAACTCCCCTGCATTCTATGAACTACCCCTCTTCCTTAACTCCCCTGCCCTCACCAAACCATCCCTCTCACCCTCTGCCGTAACTCTCCTAGATTATCCCCTGCTTTAATTGTCCTACCCTCTCAACACTAACCCCTCACATCCTGCTTTAACTCACCTGCCCTCTCTAAACTGCCCTCACTGTAACATGCTTCCTCTCTAAACTGCCCTCCCATTTGACTCCTCTACCCTCTCTAAGCTGCCCTCCAATTTACCACCTCTGCTCTCACTCTAAACTTTCCTCGCTCTAATGTGCCCCCTCTCTAAACTGCCCACCCCACTGTCTCCTTGTCTGGTATTAACTGGTCCATTTGAACTCCTTTGCCCTCTTTAAATTGCCCTCTGCTCTAAACGGCTCTCCACTTGACCTCCCTGCAGTCTGTAATTTGCCCACCACTCTCTACTGCCCCCTGCTTAAATCCCCCCGGCAGGGTTAAACTGCCCCCACATTACCTCCACGCCCACTCTAAACTGCACCCCCAACTCCCCTGCCTGCACTCATGTATCTAAACAATTGCCCCAGGCACTTTGGAACGTCTCTGTAAGTTACACAGGATACAATTTCACTTCCAACTCAGATTATTATCCATTGAGATTATTGGACAATCCTGTAGATGCCTTTTATTCAGACAAAACGTGCACCAAATCATCAAAATCAGCACACGAACAAGTAAACATACAGGACGACCAATCATCCTTCACAATCACAGCGGGAATACTGGAACTTCTTGTTTTGTCCACATTCAGATATTTGGACATATTTCAAAACCAGGGAACAAACAGGACACACTGCATGACGAATACAGTGCTTTTGCTTCTAAGCTAACGCGTCCTAAAAAATGGCTAGAAGTTTCCACATGATGTCACAGATGTCATAATTTGAACAGTCACTGAACCAATCTGAACACGCTACGTCAAGGTATGAAATTCAGAACAGAGCATATTTCTAATACAAACACAACATCTTCCTATTTACAGATTGAAAAAATCATTCCATAATCATTTCTAGCAAGAACACAGACTAAACGCAGCAGCGCTAGCGAGTAGCCGAGAAATAAACATAGCCAAAGTACTTTTTTCTTGCTTTTCTCTCATCAAAAGCGCTATTTGGCCAGGATTAACGTTACACTGGGTTCTGAGGGAATTTCCTTCTTTACAGGAGCTCCACTGTGCATTTATTTCCTTTATCCATCTTGGCGTCTTTCTCCGTCCTCCTCTGAGAGCATTACAGCCCCAATAATGCTTGTTTTTCACCCAACTCACAAATCAGACAAAATCTGATCATTTTAGTCTCAGATCCATGTGTGGGATTTTCTATACAGATGTCACTTCATGGGGAAAAAAAAGGTAAACATGAGATTGCTGCATTTAGTCTCATGACATAGCACGTGGCACTGACCCTCCCCCACGTATCGAACACTTCTCGCAACATGAAACAAAAAAATGGATGCTGCTTTTATACTTCATGATTATAGTCTTCAGTTTGTTGCTGGAAATTTGGTTGCGCTCCAAAGAGAAATAAAAGCCAGCGTCTTTTCTCTACCCCAGTGCCCCTTTGACCTCTTGGGCATCATCTTGTGAATGGCATGTGATCATTAGACCACGTGACACACACATCCCGGAAAATATAACCAGATTGAATGTAACTTGCTCCTCCGGTGGTAATTTTATTGCTGTCTGAATGCGAGAGTTTTTATCACTGAGGAGAGATGTAAAAAATGTATTACAGACGTACCCCTGAGAAACTAATCCGATCCAAACAGGGCTTTAAACTCTGTTGTAGCTGCGAACACAGAGTTACCGACAAACAGGAACTTCTCACAGGAATTATGAAACTACAGCACCAAGCGATAAATGAACACCAGAGTCACCGAGCACATCACGAATATTTACATATAAACAAATTCTGATGTGTGAATTAAATATAATGCACGAGACAAACCTGATATGTTTGTAATCATATTTATTATATATGTGTAATGTGTTTAACCTGAAGGTATTGCACTGCAGTGTCAGAATAGATCCATTTACACATGGTGTTGAGCCGAGAGAAGAAATTTTCAGGGAATCAGGGATTTGAAATGTTTAACGGAATGAAAAGGAAAACAGAAAACAACCCAAATTTTTAAGTGAACAATAAAAAATGTGAACCCATTCACCTTCTGCCACGTAATCCTGTTCAGGGTCGTGGGGGGAGCCAATCCCAGCTGGCGTCGGGCGAGAGGCGGGGTTACAACCCTGGGCAGGTCACCAATCCACCGCAGGGCCGACACACAGAGAAAGACAACCATTCACACTCACGTTCACACCTATGGGTAATTTAGGGTAGCCAATTATCCTAATCCCCTCTGTGCATGTCTTTGGACTGTGGGAGAAAACCGGAGTACCCAGAGGAAACCCACACTGACACGGGGAGAACATGCAAACTCCACACAGAAAGGTGCCCAGGTGGACCCCAGGGATCGAACCCTGGACCTTCTTGCTGTGGGGCAACTTTGCAAACCACCACACCACCGTGTCACCCGAAAAGCAAACCTGGCTTTAAATTGTTTTAAGAGTGAAAACACTATTTTAAAATCTACTTAAAAGGTTAAGTATATATTTGGGCCACTGGTACAGTAGGTTCCTCAAGTTCTTCCAGTCCACACATGGTACACGGTGGTTTTTATAAAGCTTGCTTTGTGCATCAGGAATTGTCAGATGGAACAAGTTTTTGCTAGCATTGTTGTTTCCTGTGAAGGAAAATAGAAAGCATACAAAGACATTCTAGGCAACTGCGTGCTTCGAAGTTTTGTGTGCCAACAGTTTTGGGAAGATCCACAAATGGGTGTGGTGGTCAGGGGTCCACATACATTTGGCCAGCAAGTGTATGTGCACCCCATGGAAATTCATCACGCATTACTGTGTTATATTAAAAATGGATGTGTGTTGCTTCTGTGGTCAGTTACACAGCCACGTACAGGTTCACAGTGTAATTTTAATAATCAGTTTGGCAGAGTACAACCTGCCGGTAATTACCGTTCTCGGGGTTTAGGTGCAGAACATTTTTGCAGGCTGACAAATTGCAGTACACCTGACATTTTCCCTCACGCTTCAAGACAGGCTACAGACGAAGAAAATGCCCAAAGTTCTTTTTATGAGTACATACCAAATGTTTACAGATGAAGGATATAGGTTTGGTAATGTACGGCATTCCTAAAGGTTAAAGGTCGTCCGTTGTTTTTAGTTGCTGACTCATTGTACTGGCCTGCCCAAACACTGCCATGCAAAATGTTTACTTACAAAACCAACCACAAGTGAACCCTTCATCATGCAAGAAGTTTCTTCTTCGTTGTTGCTTAAGCATTCTTGCTACAGCAGTTAATGCTGATGAAACCCATTAGGCTAAACAAAGCTCCAGCTGCTGTCCTGACTCTGCAATATCTGCCGAGAACCGCCACGGAGATCTATTTGATCTGGCTAGTCGCGTGGCGGGCGGGTAATTCATCAGGCCACCGTTTCGGGGCTGCCTGATTCATCAGACTCGGATATCCTGCGTAATCAACGTCTCTCATGATGGATTATGGACAGCAGATGTCTTTAACTGTAGCACCTAAGCCGAGGACGTGATGCCTCATGCTCGCATGCGTTTTCTTCCTGGGGAGTGAGCGATAACGCACGCATGCTTCCCCCCATCCAGTTCTCATCATCTACTGCTTTCGAAAGATGTCTGGGCCTGTGTGGGGGGTAAAGTTGACAGACTTATAATAGCCTGTTTATACACACGCAGGCTCTTCTGTGCAAGCGCGAGTCAATTTAGTCAGGAATAATGACGCAAAGTAAACCATTTCCTGCCAGCTATTAAATTCTCTTAAAACCCACAGTTGCAGTGTTTACTGGTATCTTTGCATTAACGTGCAGAGGCTTATTGTGACCGTTTCCAATTTCCACATCCCCTTAAGCCTGTCACTGGATGTCTGTTCTGACTGCATCCACAGATATATCTCTAAGTGCACTGTGTGTCTAGAAGAGAAGCGAGCTTCCTCTTTGACAGGGGCCAATAAATCATCCCTCCCCCTTATCTGAATATGAGTGTCGATGACACAGCGACGGGAGCACAATCAGATGAAAAGACGACATCGATCATGGAGAGCTTTGTTGTCACTGTGTTGGAAGAATATCAGGGAAATGCGATAAAGCCAGTCAGAGTCAGGATTCATGCCCCTCCTCTGAAACCGGTTTCACAGATAGAGACCCCATGGAAGTACGCGTGGTCTTCTTCTGGGATGGCAGATGATTTATTGTGGTTTGGTAATAGCCTGGGAGAAAGACAATCCGAATTAAAGAAAGTACTGTTGTACTTAAGAGTGCCAAATGATGAATGTTAATCAGCTTGATCGGGATGGAGAGCGAACACAGAAGGATTGAGCAGGGTTTATCTTCATTTTCTCCAAACAAAAGGCATTTGTTTGAACCACCTCAAGGGACGAATGATGGAAAATTGACTTCACCGACCATGTTGTTGTTGTTTTTGGGTTGTTGTTGTTGGGTTTTTTTCCAGAGCAAACGTCATGCACCATGGTCATGTGGAAGTGGAAATTCTGTTTCTTTTTTATTCCACCATCTGATGTCATCATTTCCTCCCAGGAACCGTTACATATGTCAGATAGATGTAACTGCTTTCCCAGGAACAGATATGTGGTGGGAAGACATGCGTTTCATTTCCATTCCTGTTTTAAAACATATCTGGAGCCCCTATTACTCATTAGACGATGCGACTGCTTGTCTCCTTGCCAACACGCTGTGTGGTTCACAGAAAGAAAAAGAAGGGGGAAAAACCAGCAGAGGCAAAGGCTCTGCCATCCAAGCAGGAAGCTCAAAGCCACTGCTGAGGGCTATGCACTAATCTGGACCCAGTGCAACCAAACCAGCAGTACCAGCGTGTGTCTCTCTTGCCCTTTTACTTCGTGGGTTTCTGTCTAGGATGGACGTGGCTGAATCTGAGACCCATGCCTCTGTGAAAGTTTTCCATGTTTTAACAAATCTTTCAAAAAAAAAAAAACCCTAACTTGTCATTCGCATCTAAGTTGGTTCAGTCTGTCAACACTGTGGATCACTAATCATGCAATGTTAATCATATTAGTCAAGGACTTCACCAATTACTCTATATACAATATACATACTCATATTGCTCATCATTAACTTCATATTCACGTTATCCCCTCGGACCTGTTTAAAGACAAGCCACAGATATACACGAACAGCTCTACACTGGATGAAGTGGAATCAGACCATATAAACAGACGGGGACTATAATTTGGACAAAATCATTCAAATAGATTTTCACAACAGGTCAAATACTGTAGTTTGCACCACTGTCCTTGGGTACAGAGTGTCTCGGATGAAGCACAGGCCCACAGTGCCCTCTTTGGCACATTATAGAAACTACAGCCACCCTTTGTTTCCCTGGGTACGCTGTAGGGACGGATGAAACGCTGCCACAATGAGGCTTCTGTTCCGCAAGGACGGTGTATCTCGACACTTGATCCTGAAACTAGCATGAGGATCACGTGATCTGGTTGGCCTGTGGTTGACTGTGAAGTGAAGTGTACACATTGTTATGGACTGATGGTGAACCAGAAGCACTCACCAGAACAAAACAAACTGTAGGAAATGTTACAGTTATGATTAAGTGGTTTTGGCAGTCGTAGAGCATTTAGTAGGTTATTATGTTTGGTAAACATTTGGTGAGAAAAATTCAGCTTCCTTATCAGAACATATCTTACAAAATGCATCAACGCGTATAAGGGAAAATAATTAAGCAATGTGACACTGAATGTACTGAATTCCCGTGGCTTCATGCCTACAGATGACTCACAGTCGGGCTGATATGCAGTATAATGATATGGCTTTTATACAGCAGTTTTATAAACAAGAAATTAATATGAAGTAACCGACATTTCAGACACATAAGGCCAAAAAACGTTTCCATGTATTTTTGCTCTCTGAACGGAAATAGATTCTTCTAGCTAGCTAGCTTGCAATGATTTGTACGTTCCTGTTAAAGGTGCATCATGGGAAATGGGCTTCCCTTTTTCCTTTTCGTCTTCATCTGATGAGATTTTAAATTTTAAATGAGATGTTTTATGCATGGGGCAGCGCGGTGGTGTGGTGGTTGGCACTGTCGCCTCACGGAAAGAAGGTCCTGGGGTCGATCCCCAGGGTCGACCTGGCGCCTTTCTGTGTGGAGTTTGCATGTTCTCCCCGTGTCAGTGTGGGTTTCCTCCGGGTACTCCAGTTTCCTCCCACAGTCCAAAGACATGCACAGATGGGATTAGGCTAACTGGCGACTCTAAATTCCCCGTAGGTGTGAATGTGAGTGTGAATAGTTGTCTGTCTCTGTGTGTCGCCCTGCGCTGGATTGGTGACCTGCCAGGTCGTATCCTGCCACAAACTTTACTGTAGTAATGCACACTGACCAGCAAAGTGATACAAACAGTCACCATGTTCACATTCACAAAACATTGTAGTTTTTACCCTTATTTCGATAAAGACAATATTCCTACTATACTATAAGCTGTTCTAATGAAAATGAATTTTCTACTAATATTCTCATTTACATGCATGCATCTCTACCCCAGTCCTGCAAACTGTTATCTAACTGGTTTGTGCACAACGCACAGAGCTGGGCGTGAACAGGCAAGAGTTCGTGTAACGCAAACTGCCCTAAAAACGCCAAATGAGACCCATGTTCCGAATGCGCTGGATACACAGACATCTGAAAAGTACACAGACCCCCCCCCCCCATTACCTTTTATCTTTGTGGACACCACCTGGTGCTTCAAGCTTGTTAATATCTGATCATTTTCATTTCAGATTACAGTATATTAATTGTTTAGAGCAGCTAGTCATGCGGTGAACACTAGAAGTAAAAGAGTTGTGTGATTTTCAAAGAGTTTGTATTGTGGGTCAGTCTGAGGGTGGACTTAGCCAGCGTGTGATTGCACAAAACCTTGGGATTCCTCCTGTTACAGTCAACAGAGTGATTGTATAATCAGAAAGCAAAAGAAAGGAATCAACAGCGTCTCGCTCAGATCGACCTGGACCCTTGGACAGGTGTCTTCAGACTGTTGAGCGGAATGGTGAAAAAAATTTCCACTGTAAGGCCACTAATATTGCAGAGCAACTCCAAGTGAGTCGGAACATGTCTCCATCCTGGCTACTAAGGCCATGCAGCTAGAAGGAAGTTTCTAGAAGTACATTTTTCAAAAATGATGGTGCCTATTTACTTTTGAGATGTCTCTATATAGGTGGTTTATTGGTGCATGTCAGTTTTTAAGGATTGCTTTTTTCCCATAATATTTTCACAATAAAGTTGTGCAAGCAACATCAAATGCAAGCATGACATGGAGATACTGAAATATGTCTGAGCATATAAATAACTATTTCACGAAGTGATTATTTTTAACTCGATGCAAATTTAATCAAATGTTCCGATAAATGTTACACGTTTCACATTCCACACCAACTGCTAAGACTGAAGCCCACGTTGGCTTAGACTTTTTTTCAATTAATTGATTTTTTTTTTTTTACACTTATATTTATTTTGCTCCTTTTTACTTTTTTAAAGAGAAAGGCTACACCTATATGTCTAAGTCACTGAAAAGGCTTCTCAGGTTTCTGGACAAAGAACTCTTTTAGCAAAGCCTCCCTGGAAATATGATGCAATAAAATGAATGAAATTCACAGTGTGTTTTGTGCTCTTAGCTCTGTGTTGCTGATTAAGATTAATGAGTGTTTTGGTAAGTAGCTACAGTATGCTGAAAGCCCAATTTATTCTCTGCTCCTCAATCAAATTTCACCATTTATGTCTTTTAATATTCATTATATTTCACATAAAGCGAACACACTTTGTAAAGCTCCTTGTAAAGTTGCTGGTCAATACACAGCTTACAAATATACAGGGTTTATATAAAGCCCCTTTAGAAAAAAAAAAAAAAAAAAAAAAAAAAATATATATATATATATATATATATATATTATAAAGGCAAATACTGGGATGTGTTTCTCAGATTTGTTCTATGTACTCAGTGGTTATCATAGTTTTTAATCACATTGCATTTGGGGCTTTCAAGCACTCTGTTGATGGAGTAGGTTCTGTTAAATGAAACCCTGAAAAATGGCTACTCCTCAAGAAAAGCCACAGTGTGCATCATGGTTTAAACAAAATTGGATATGCAGACTCAACGAAACTACAGGATTAAATATGGAAGACATCCACCATCACGTCCACCAATTTGTGCCTGGCACAAGAAATTTATGGAGACAGTGACGGTGTTGGATAAAGGGAGAAGTGGACGACCAAAATGATCATCGATCTTGGTATACTTCATGCATCTAATGGTGCCCATATAGAGGGGTATTAAATGAGGCAAAAAAAAACCTTCAACATGTACTCCTCATTGTGTAATAATTACCACAGATTTATTTTTTCATTTGCATTCGATTAACATTTTTAGATTGTCAAGACACTTTATGTACACCCTGTATATACATTGCTCCTGGCGCATGGTATTCATGGGTATTAGGAGAATTTTTAGTAGTTGCAGTTGAAACACTGGTTTGGCTGCTATTTATAAAATTACATACCAAATCATCAACAGGAAGCAATTTTGTGATGTGAACGAACCATCTGACAAGTTCGCAGTGATTTTTGAAAACCGAAAAGTTTTAGATATGCACAGTAATTCAACATTTAATTAACAAAGTCCCATCAGTGTAGCAAAAAATCAAAGACAAAAATATGCTAATAAGGGCTTAGATATGCTGCTGCGGAGGCTGAGTTTACTCGTCACCAGATTACACAGGCGGATGACGGCCGTCCATCTCTAGCCTCTGGTTTATGCAAATATTACAGAAGTCGGAAAATAGAGAAAGTAGCAGAGGAATGATGAGAAGAATTAATCAATCTCCATCGCCCTGATAAGCTACAGGGAGGAAAAAAAAAAAAGGTTTCATATTAATGTTCCTTCATGCCATTCAGAGCCTCAGATAAGCTGGGAAGCAATAAGACTGCTCACTGACTGAGTCTACACAAACAAATCTTCTCTTGAAAGCTGCTGGTGATGCGGCATGTTACATAGATCTGCTATAACTTCAGATCGGCCAATCAGATTGCTTTATGAAGAAGTAGGAGAACTAGGCTTCAAAGATGAAAAGAGCTTGGTGATTAAATGCAACAGCGGCTCGTGATCATAGATTCTGGCGGTGCGGGGAGACGTTAATGACATAGCCTCAAACAAAATGAAACCGAGATGCTATGTATATTATGGGATGACTCATAGACTGTTATAGGTCATCAGACTTGAGCCGAATATTTACTGTATATAAAGCTTCCGTGACTGAATACTCACTAGTCTGTCTTAAATATGGTGATGTTTTCAAATATCTTTTGGAATATACATATTTTAAAGGTACAGTTTTAATCAACATCAAGAATTATGATGCGTATTTGGTAATCTCCGTCTTATTTTCCTAATAGTCCACTATGTAGGATTCAACCACCTGAATGCCCATTCCTTACCCCTCCCTTTCCAAGCACGTATGTATGCAAGAATGTACAGTGGCCATCAGGTACTCATAGCACACTTCCCATATTTACATTCACATTTTCTTGCTTCTTCTTCGTTAAATAACCAGTATGACCCTTCGTTTTTCAAAAGTTGCGTTCTCAAACTTGTGAGCCAGCACCAGCAAACACTCTTCTTAGCCTTCCTTTCTTCTTCATTGTCATCCTTCTGCTGCTCCTTCTTTCCGGATTCAGGCTGCCACCTTTTAAAAGGTGCTCTTAATGGCTATTTTCCGTTCTGGGTTACTGTAGCGGCACAACATGGCAGCTGCATGGAGGCGGACTCGTGCCCCATGTAGATATAAAGGGCTCAGTCTCAGTTTATGAAAACACAATGAATCATAGTTTCAAGTAATTGTACACTAATGAAAACATACTTATGAATTCCATCGGCATGCAGTGGTCCCTCGTCTTTCGTGGGGGTTACGTTCCAAAACTTGCCACGAAAGACGTAAATCCGCGATACAGGGACACAACCCCCAGATGCTTTTTTTTTTTTTTTTACTAGTTTAAGCCCTAAGTGATCCTCCCACACTCTTTAAACACATTCCAGACACAATTAAACACATAAAGAAAACATTTGCGAGCGTATAGTGAGGCGAATTTTGTGTCGAATTTGTAGAAACATCACATTTACAGCGAGTACTGTACTGTAATGTGCTGTATACTATACTAGCGTAGCCTGGACTTATATTTTAGGTATTGTATGTATGTATGTATGTATGTATGTATGTATGTGTAGTACACTAGCCTAGCCTAGGCGTTTATCTATACTGTATAATATGGTAATTAACACCCACGTGCTACAGACTGGATTTCAGAACCACTACAGTCGTCATAAACAACAGATAGTACTGTACCGACATAAGCAACTGGATCAAGAAACAGCTGTTTGACAAATTCCACCGTCGGAAAATCTATAAAAACAATTCCTGAGAGGTTTTGCGGATACCGCGAAATACCGGGGAAGCCCGGAAAAAAAAAAAAAAAAGATATATTATGAATTAAAATACCCGAATAGCCGGTGACGCGAAATGTGAATCACGATATAGCTAGCCTCTAAATCCTACATAGTGGACCTTTAATCATCAGTGTTTTGGGTTGGTAACTTGCTAGAAATAGTGAGTGTGGTATTTACTTCTTCATAGTGTACAAAATAAAAGCAACGTCTATTACCATCGGTCTTACGGTCCAACTACCTGCCCCTCTCCTTAACCAAATTCAAATTTGGATATCCATATTAAAAGGGCATCTAACCTAGTAGCCTTATCATCCTGGCATTGAAGATTTATGTTGTCAGAGTAAATAACTGAGCCTGGCTCAAAGCAAAGCAGTGTACACAAGTTAACCACATTTTCACTTGATTTTAATTAAATTAATTCTGTTGTAGGCTAATGATAATTACATGGACTTGGTCAGCACACACACACACACACACACACACACACACACACACACACACACACACACACACACAAACAAGGCAACATAGCAGACATAAAGGGATTGAAAGAAATAGCTGAAACAACCAGTGTATAATCCCTGCAGTGTGGAAAAAATTCTATGATTTAGTTATTAAAGACATATTGCTTTTATTTATAAGTAATCTATAATTTTCTTCTTCTGCTGCTGCTTATTCACCATTATTCCTTGCCTAATGTCCTGTCTGGGTAGAGTTTTAGCTTTAGAGGTGTTAGCCTGAGTGTCCTTGTTTGGGCATTGTGCAATGCTAAGAAAACAGTGGTATCAAAATAGCTACGAGAATTTCTTCCTGAGCTAGCACAGTGGTGTGGTTGTTAGCACTGTCTCGTCACAGCAGGAGGATTCGGTGTTTGAACTTGCCGCATGCCTGGGGCCTGTCTGTGTGCAGTTTGCATGTTCTCCGTGTGCCTGCATGGGTTTCCTCCTGGTGCTCCTGTTTTCTCCCACCATCCAGAAACAAGCCGATTAGGTCAACTGGCTATTCCACATTTCTGAGAAAATATACTGCAAATGTAATATGAAAATACTGTATGCATTTCAAAACATCACAAGGGCTAAATACATTTAAATCCCAGCCATTTATGTGTTATACCTTTGCTTGTATTGCATTACAACCCAATTAAAATTCCACTTAAAAAAAAAAATCATTTCAGAATAGTTAAGAGTCGACAACATACAATCATCCACCATACATGCAGTCTAGCAGTTCATTTTGAGAATTTTTAGCCATACATTTTGGACTTGCCCTTTTTATAAAACAGTGGTAAAGCGTGTCAGTTTGCTCTAGAGCAAGTTCTATTCCAACTACATCTCAAAAGACTTGAAACTGGTCTAAAAAAATGATGCATTGAAAAATAGACATTTTCCCCCCCACTGTGGTACACGTATTTCTAATGTACAGACTTTCTCTACTCCATCGATGCCCTTTCCCTCTCTTAATCTTTACAAATTATCTTAGAAACTGTCTGCACTTATGCTATGCGTTTGTTTGCATACACTGATTGGATGTAATTTCGGTTTATTTACCGGAAAACAAGATTCTAGCCCAATTTTTCAACATTGATAAATTAAATACAAGTTGTATGAATAACAAGGTACAAAAATTTCTTGATCAGTCAATATCACGATATCACTAAACATATTAAGACAAGATACTTTTCTTCTTCCTATAAGCTTCAGGAAATTTGGAGGATGCAAGATCCTTTCATTTATGATTATGCGGAGGCGGCACGGTGGTGTGGTGTTTAACACTGTCGCCTCACAGTAAGAAGGTCCTGGGTACGAGCCCCGGGGTCGACCTGGGCGCCTTTCTGTGTGGAGTTTGCATGTTCTCCCTGTGTCTATGTGGGTTTCCTCCGGGTACTGCAGTTATCTCCCACAGTCCAAAGACATGCACAGAGGGGATTAGGCTAATTGGCGACTCTAAATTACCCGTAGGTGTGAATGTGAACGGGTGTCGGTCTCTGTGTGTCGGCCCTGTCCAGGGTGTAACCCCGCCTCTTGCCCGAAGCCAGCTGGGATTGGCTCCAGCTTCCCCCTGCGACTCTGAACAGGACTAAGCCGTAGAAGATGAATAAACATAAACAAAACATCCTGACGATCAGGTGAATTATGTAACATTCCAAATATGTGGTGAAAGTGCTGGAAAATTAAATGCACATAGATCGGAATTTATAACGTATAATATATAGCTGGTTTAACAATTGTCTGGAGATCTGAGACGATGGATGTTTGCCGTGCCCGATGAAAAACTGGATTTGCCAAAAATATTGTGGGTTTTTTTTCTTTTTCTAACAGTAATATCCTCTGACGCTGCTACTTTAAGGGGGAAAAACAAGCTTTTTTTAAGGTTACTTTCTAATCTTGCCTTGATGTCTGCTTCCAAAGTTCATTTTTAATAACCTCAGTGGTAAAAACGATCATTCTGCCTGAAGCTGTCTAAAATCCTGGCAGCTTTTGACTAGGTTATTTATTTATTTATTTATTTATTTATTTATTTATTTATATTTCATGTTATCGATTTCATTTGTCTCCTGCAACTCATGCTATGCTTTAATCAACTTGTTGGATAGCTAGCTACCATAGAGAAACTGACATAAGCCTAATCAGTTCACTTTGTAATCACGTTTAAATAATCACCTAGCAAAAAGGCATTAATAAAAAGATTTTTAGCTAGCAGAAATGTCAGAATGAATCTCGGATTATTTATTTATGTGTTTATTGCTTTTTTTCCCCCTCCTATGATGTTAGCATGAGTAGGGATAGGTCGACTTAAGAGCAGATGATGAGACTTGGGTTTAAATGCCATGGGTGACTTTTACCTCAGGTGATGAGTCAGGGACTAATGTGGAGGATGCTGATAAAGGATGCAGATAACCAAAGTGAGAACACATTTCCTGCTCTAAATGTACCATTCTTTAAAATTTGGCAGCAGTGTTGTTTTTCTACAAAAACCTTAGCATAGGTGGGGCAGAATAAATAAAGGAATAAAGGAAATCCTTCTGTCCAAGGATCTGCCATGTCCCCATCTACGTCCAACAATGAATTGACTTGCAAATGAATGTGAGAGTATTTTGCGGCTCTCTCGAAGCTGAATTATTACGTTCTGCAAATCGTCAGTGTCCTGTGGGAAAGAACTGCACACACATCCTGGGCCGTTTTTTTTTTTTTTTTTAATTCATCAAAGTGAAGAGGGCATTTTGGGCAGTAAATAGGAACTGCGAGGTAGTAAATTATCCTATCATATCAAATAAGCAGTTGTAAGCATAATCCACAGGAATACACAAGCAGTGTGTTTCACAGAATGGCCTTATGGAGGTAAATGTCTGCAAAACAAATGGAGCAAATCAGCCTCGCTTCACTTTACCGAAAATAAATGAACACAATAAATATAACAACGTGACGATGGGATATAATAAGGTGCATTTTTTTCTCATATTAACTCCGAGAGAGAGAGCCTGATGAGGAAACCAGTGCTTAAAGCTACTGTATCATAATTATTAACAGAAACAAACCCATTTAACATTTCATCCTTATATAACATTAACTGTACCTGTAAAGGGATAAAAGCGTGTGCCATATTGCTATTTAATAAAATCATAAATGCTGGCAAATTGCAGCGTTATCATTATTGGAACACAATCAACCCTGCCATGTGATTGTCCTTAACAGCATGCACCAGCGTGCTAACAAAAAAAAAACATGATTCCTTACGTAAGTATTTATAATGATTTATAAATTTGAGGATACAGAGAAAGTCTTATGATTTTCAAATACAGAATTTGATGATAGTGTCAGAGATTTATACCTACTAGAAAATTCCAATAACTACAGTTCTTCTCCAGTGGTATGCATATAAATCATATACTATCTTAGTACCTTTATATGTGTGTGTGTGTGTGTGTGTGTGTGTGTGTGTGTGTGTGTGTGTGTGTGTGTGTGTGTGTGTGTGTCTCACAGCTCCAGCAC
>JAQLOM010000023.1:14687278-14699521 GCA_030068315.1 Chrysichthys thysi
TGAAGTATAATAAGTACACTTACATTAAGTACACTTTAGCATACTTTTTTTTTTACCTGGGACACCATGAGTGCTTGATCGGAACTGGATGTTTGTACCATGAAGCGTGGGTTGGCTGTCTGTACGTCAGTACAGGATTTGTTCGTCGGTACAAAATCAGTTCAGGAATTTAGTTCATACGTCAATTTGTTCACCATCCGACGTGTTCGCCAGCCGAGGGTCCACTGTATTCTCTTTTTTCCCTTCTCCTTCTTCGATGACCATCATGACCACTATTCTCTTCTTTCGTTCTTTTTTTTAATGTGTCTCTCTCTCTCTCTCTCTCTCTCTCTCTCTCGTCTTGTCATCCTCCTGCTCTTTTTCTCTCTCCCTGCTATGTGCTGCACACTCTGGATCATTCAAGCTCTCACACAATGATCCACGAGCAAATTTCTACATCTCTGCTCTGTTTGCTCAATCTTAAAAGCTCATGTTCAGCAGGTACTGCAAAGAAAGAAAAAAAAATCAGATAAAGCCCTCTGTGCCTTTCAAGAACATTCTACGTAAAGCAGTTTCGAAGTGATGTAATATAGGTGTGTGTCAGACTCATGATATGGGAATGAAAAACTAATTGATGAAGATACACCATGTACAAAGAGCATGTAACCGAGCTCAAGAACGAACCGAGGAACATGGAGCTGTAAGGCAGCAGCAGTACCGACTGCACCAACATGCCAGCAGTACATGAAGCACAGCCCTTAATTTAACCATCTTCTTTAAAAATTTAAATCCTAGCCATAGAAGAAATACATTTTAGATGTCTTATTAGTGGTGTAGTTCAACCAAGTAGCTGCACCGCTCTGTATTGACTGCTGAATCATTAATCACTTAGTCTCTTTGGTTTTGCTCTTGGGCTTTGCTTCATGTCCGTGTAGATGTAAGTATTGTGGGATTTCATCGATCCTGTGAAGAATTCTGATGGGGCGAAACTTGGGTCAAAAAGCAAGAATTACAGCCATGATGAAATAACTCTTTGATTTGTATTTCCCTCGTGTCTGATCTTTTTAGCGCTATAGTCCTCATTTATTTCTCTTTCTTTCTCTTTACCTGTCAAGGCAAAAGTACCGTGAAGACCGTGAGCAATCCTTCACTGACGGAATTCGAACTCACCCGTAAGTTTTATTCACTTTCTGCCATGTCCTTTTAAAGTCCAAATGACGTATTCCTTTTCATTCTTACAAGAAAGTTGAAAAGTTGATGATACTCTCTGGATCCAAAGGCAAGCTTGTAGTCTTTACTTACAAGGAACTGTTTCTATATACAGTAAAAAAAAAAAAAAAAAGTAAAAATAATAAGAAACCCAATCCTTTTCCATGAACTAATCGTAGACTTGTGTTCTTTTTGTTGCATTCTGAATAGGTTTGTTAAGATGACCGAATGATATTATGGCAAAAAAAATATCAGGAGCATTTGTGTTTGTCATGAATCACACTGTCGATTGTTTCTAGGAGCTAAAGCTCTTGTGTGTTACTAAATAAACCCTTTACTTGTTTGTTAAGCCTTTCTAGGGCACTAATTGAAATACTTGGAAATTCAAAATTTCAACCCTGGAGTGTTATTAGAGGATATTAAAAGGCTTTATATTACAAGAATGTTTTTCATTTTTATGTTGAAAATCAAGGTCAGTAGTAGTAAAGGTAAAAGTTTTCCAGAGAAAAATGTACCTAGGTAAAAAAAAAAAAAAAAAAACGAAAAAGAAGAGAAAAAAATACGAAAAAGAAGAGAAAAAGTATAACTTAAAGGAACATTTTATTTAGGATGGGATGTAGTTCGATGACCTCATGGAGAGGCATTGGTTGGGGGCATTCTGGATGTCCACTGAAGTTACCAAACATGGTTCTCCGCCTGATAAAGGATTAAGCATCCTGAAAGTAGAATTTGTTTGTTGATGAAAAAATTCACACCGAGTTGCCTTAGGGCGCCTTATAGCATCATCAACCTTATAACATAATTTTAGCCTATTTCAATAAAATAAGTATTAGAAGAGACATTCTACCGGCAAACTGTAGCTTTGAAAAGTATTGACGATTCCTAGAACACGCAGCCTTTTCCAGGATAACATCTGAAACTCAAAGCCAGCTTCTCTCACACAAGGCATTCCTCAAGGCTCCATATTAGGCCCTCTTTTTTTTGTAATACCTCCTCCCATTAGGGCCCATTTTTCAAAAACAAGATATCACTTATCATTGTTGTGCTGAAGATACTCTGCTGTTTCTCCTGGTGAGACCTGCCGTTACCTGAGCTGTAAGAACGTAGGTAGATTGCCTTGGTGATATCAGATGATGCTGGATGTCTACAAAATTGCTTCCAGTTAAATGAAAATAAAACAGGGGATATTATCTTTAGCCCTGCATCACCCGCTGCTGAAATCGGCTCTCGGTCGGATTCTTTATCGGCAGTGATCCCTAATAACCTTGGTGGCATTTCTGAGTCGTCATTTGACAAATTTTCCACTGAACTTAAGTCCGGTTTCTATCAATTGTGGCAAATCTCCAACTGACGTTGAAAATTTTTGTCTCACGGAAGGACATGGAACTAGTTATTCTGGCACCATCACGTCTCAGCTTTTCTTTTGCTCGACTCCTTAAACATGGCTTTGGTCCGGTCCTACTTATTTCTTCTTTAGCTTGCTCAAAATGCCATAGCTGATTTTTTTTCTTCTAGGAACAGAAAAAAGTGATCATATCTCGTCCGTACGACTGAGATAATATATCAACTTTACAATCTTGCTGTTTGTTTTTAAAGCCTTGCATGGTCTGGCTCCACTATATATTCAGACCTCCTTCATCCCTACTCGGAAACCGAGATTGCTTGGGTCATCCAGCCAAATTCTGCTCATAGTTAGTTTCAAGATCACAGAGTTTAGGAGTGACAGGGCTTTCTCAATTGTTGCTCCTAGGCTTTTCTCCCTCTTTATATAAGGTCTTTGTCTTCTGCTGACATAATTACATCATGTCTAAAAACACATTTCTTTTCCCTTGCTTTTTTTATCGTGTGTAATTGCATGTTGTGTGGTATTGGGTGCTGTTTGGTTCCTGTCTAATTTTAAGGTTCTGTTAATTACGATTGCTGTTTTTATCTTCACTGTTTACGCCTTATTACTGTACAGCACTTTGGGTTAACTTCTCTTGACTCCTTGAAGAAATGATTTTATTTATACCTTTCATCCCCATGCTGTGCTTCACAGAGCTGCAGAAATACCAACGCTACGAAATCGTGATGACGGCCTACAACATCATTGGGGAGAGTCCCTCTAGCGCTCCGGTGGAGGTGTTTGTAGGAGAAGCCGGTAAGCATCAGTTTTGATTGTCCCGTGTATAGCGTGTGAAGACGAATCTTGCTTCTGAACATCGAATTAAGGCAAGCCTTGTTGTTTTTAGTAGTGCTCAAAAAAACATGACGAAACGGAGAAAAAAGACCGCGCAAGCTTCAAAATACGACGAAACAAGATCCCATCTGTGCAAAAACCCATCTCCTGGTCTTGTTAGAAGGCGGATAAAATGGCTGATAACAACAAAATGTTTTAGGGCACAGCTGATAACAGACCCAGCGCTCTTGAACATGAGTCAAACTTTCAAACAACGTGGATGAGGATTATAAAAGACACGATAAAAATAAAAAGAACTATGAGTCAGTCAGTCAGTCAATCAGTCAGTGAGTGCTTGGAAGTGAATTTCATACATCCCTCTAAACAAGACTGATGACTGTAACACACTAGAGAGGAGCTAATACGTACAAGACGTGAGGTTTTTCATCTGAGAACAAAGAGGCATTCTAGAGAACAGGTTCACTGGTTAATAATGTTATTGTTTTGGAAAAAAAAGATTCTTTCATGTTCGTTCATGGGTGCGAGTGAATTTACCTAAATTGCTTTTCAAAAAGAGCAAGTTGTTTATGAATGGCCCATCTGCGAGCTCTCCTGCTGGTCATTCTCCTCAGTGAAAACACTAGGAGGCTTTAGGAGGCTAAATGATGGCTAGGTTCAGAGGGAAAAAAAACGTTGTGGGATGCCGAAATTCACAGCTTGCGGAATGGGTTTGTGCAGCGAGAGAGTTAACGTTACATCACATACCTGCAGGCTTGCCCTTGCTCAAATAGATATTTTGCCAAGCAGAACAAGACTGTGTGGTTGGCAGGTACAACGCATTGTTTCTTCATTAACTTGGACACGGAGACACGTATACACACAGACACCCGCACACACATACTCGACCGCCTCTGCCTTTTAAAAGAGACCTTGTCTTTCATGCTAATGATCTCACCGCCGAGCAGTAATATATGTGAGCGTAAACTATCCTTTTCCGTCGCTCTGGCGTAACAACCGAAAGAAATGAAGTGGTGGATTTGGTGGAGTGCTCTCCAAATTCAACACAAGTTGCTTCGTGGCTAAAAACAGCCAGCGTTCAATGCAATTATTCGCCGAGCGATATTCCATTTGCCTGGCAAACAGCCGAACCTGAGCAACTTTCCCTATCTAATGAGCTGCCAAACAGCAGGACGGGACACGACGATGTCAGAATCCCACCATGAGAAACCAGGCTCTAAATGCTGCACCATATTATGGGTTAGGATTTAAAAAAAAAAAAAAAAAAAAAAAGGCACTGTTCGGTTGCCGACTCGGGCAGATGATCTTCTGTACGATCAATTCAGTGCCTCTGATAAAAGCCTTTCGTTGGAAAAAAAATCATTCTCCGTCTGATAGCAAGATGCATTAGCGACTCGGTCGGCTGACTCGCTCAGGAGTATTGAACGCCACTAAATTTCTACAAATGCATGGTGTCAGCTTGGTGCTTAATTGAATCCTGAATATCATAGTGGGTGAAAACAAGTGGGTGTTTCCCGGCATGCCTTGAAGCACAATATAAGCCCTGAATCTGGCCAGAATGTGTAAAATGATGGTAATGGTAAGAGCCCACGGTTTTGGCGTCTGCTTTCCCGAACGTCTTCCGGCTGCTTATGGCTGTCTCTCGTAAGAGGCTTAATGAAGCAGTAAATATGAATCTGTCATAAGAAACTCAAGCAGCTGGTGGAGCTGCACAGGGTTATCTGCATCAGGTTATTAACAGCATCATTAGAGGGGGGTCAGACAGGGAGATTACTCCCGGCAGGAGGAAGGGGGGACGGCCAAACAGACAGACAAGATTCCTAATGATTAATTTTGGCACCACTCGAGGGGGAGAATTTAAAGTCGGGGTGGGGGGGTGGGGGGTGTACATATACATGTGTGTATCTACGAACACGAGTGGAGTGTGGAAGATCAAGGTCAGGAGAACTCTGCAGCTCAGACCTGGAGCTTGTAGGTGGAGCTCAGCCACGACAGTCAACCAGAAAGGGTAGATTTCTTTAAGGTCTTCATTTTCAAAGAGTAAATCTCCTGGATATCGGCTCTTCCTCTTGGTTCTGTGTAATTTGACATTTTCCTCATCGTTTGCTTTGACTATACAAAATTCACACCGCTCCCTGTAATGTACAGATGTGATATGGTGTCTCAAATTAACCTGTTTTTCAAAAATTATACTGAAATAGCGATGACATGGATGCTCCACCTACATTAATGATACAATCTTAAAGGGTGGTCTCATCCTTCTCAGAATCCTCTGCACCAAGTAGCAAGTGGCTATTTTCAAGGTCAGTCAATATCCGCAACAATCCTGCGACATCCTAGGCTGTAGGTCTTCAACAGCAAAGAGAAACTGGATGAATTTTGTCAAAGTATTCATACAGGTGCTCCCCGAGTTACGATGGCCCGACTTAGGATTTTTCGAAGTTACGATGACGATTGTGATCCTCTAAAAATTGTAAAATATTTAGAAAATATTTCAAATTCGTGGGTGGACATCGCTGGCAGGCCAGCGTAACAGCGCATGACGTACATAGGCGTTCAGACGACACCCGGAAGTACGCGGACAATACCCGGAAGTTGCACATTCGATGCTCAGGTCACTCGCCTCACGTGATCCCTCACTCCCTCCCGCAACTCACGGAGTTACCTTGTGTATCGGTGTACTGTACAGTGCATTACCGCAGGTTTTTTGGGGATTATTAACGGAACAGCTTCAGTGGTGTGTGTCTGTAACCGGAGCTCAGTATTTGTCTCTCTTTTGACAGAAATGTGATTTAAATGAATTCTTCCTTAAATGTTAACTCACTCCACAACATAAAATATCAGTCTCCCTGTTAGCAAAAAAGAGCACATAAAGACCTTGGAGCACCGTGGAGCATGACACGAAACTCTACAAAATAAATATTAAAACAACTGAACTTCAACTAACATAACGACATATGCTTTAAAGCTAAAACAACACAACAGGACTACACAATCGCTCATTTTATCATATTAAAACTTTACAATTCATTTTCAGCATGAGCCCGCATTAAACCCTGCCCCCTGCCTCAACCAGGAAGTTAACAACGGCATAAAGAGTGCATTCTTAAAGCGACAGTACCCAGAATACACACACTTCCAAATTACACTTTTTTCTTAAATGGGACTGTGTTCTGAACACAGATATTTTAACTAATAAACAAAAGAACATTTGAGATGTTGGAGAAGTTTCAAACAAACAGAAAAAACCATCAATTATAAACATTTCATTTCAACATGGTTACATAAGCTATGCTAAGCTAGACTAAGTGGTTCAACACAGTTGTTCGACGTGTACTTTTGACTTACGATAGGTGTGGCCGAACGCATCTCCAGCGTAACTTGAGGACTGCCTGTATATTAAATTCTTCTGACTGATCCGTTTGGGTTTTGGATGGTGGTTCTGTATGTAATGGACCTGGTAGGGCATGTTTTGTCCAAACAGCTCACATATGACACATGTGAATGAAGAAAATGTTCAGCATGGGGTTTGACGAGATCACTAACAGTGAATTTGCAGATGTGTTGCTGCACGAAGTAGTGGTCATGTGCTTTCAAAACAAAAACACCTAACAGGATTCTGGGAAGAGTGAGCCCCTGATAGAGCCAGGTAGCTTAGCTGTTGTGTGCTGCTATACTTCATGCAGTTCTAGCTTAGCTAGTTAAGTTAGACCAGTGGTTCTTAAACTTTTTTGGGCGCGACCCAAATTCAGGTTCTGACGCTATGTCGTGACCCAATCCCCCCCTGCACCCTGGGGGGTGCACGCCCTGGGGGGTGCACTGTTAGAATGTTGCGACGGGGTGGGGGATGTTACAAATCTCAAGCATGATTCTCAAAAATTGTTTTTAATTTTCGGATATCCAAAACAAGCAGAAAAACGCTCAGGAACAATTATGAAATATAGATATAATAATAGAAAAGTTAATTAGTGAGAGAGTGAAGTAAATCCAAGATTCAAGAAGACTCCCCTGTAATAACACTTCGCCATCTTTCTTGACAAAAGTGCACGTGGGGGTGGGCTAAAGGTTGCGATGGAACGGTACCACAATACCCATGCACGGCCCGCGCATGCACGCTCTCGTCCATCGCAACGTTCTATCTCCCGCGCGCGTTCGCTCTCCTCCATTGCTCAGTCGGAAGTTTTTTTTTCATGACTAAAATTTTTATTGAGCCATGCCTTCGGGACCCATTCTTGGTGGCTTCGTGACCCTTTTTTGGGTCGCGACCCATAGTTTAAGAACCCCTGAGTTAGACAGGTTAATCAGAGATAGACGCAAGCTTTTAAAAATGTCCATTAAAAACATACCTCTATACGTGTATCTCCTTTCTCCCTTCGTCTTTCCTCTGCTTCCTAAACCGCACCCCTGATGGCTTTGATCTTTTCATTAGTACAGACAGACTGGCAGAAAATTTAAACAGATGCAGTGAACTGTCAACCGGTGCCCTCACCCACCGTCTGTCTCATCATCTCACTCATAACAAATGAACAAGTCTTGACTCATGTGTTAGTCATTTATTGTTTTTACAATTATTGAAAATGCACTTAGATCGAATTGCCTCCGAAATATGTGTATTTGGAAGGAGTGGGGGGGGGGGATTGGGGGTAAGGTGGTGCCCTAGGTGAACGCCTAGGTTGCCTATGCCTAGAAACGCCCCTGGGTTAGATTTAAGTGCAGTCCTAACGTTAATAAGCTGCATTATTCCTGTGATCAACACATCGCCGGCATTGTTTTAATAACAAGATGTATTTTTCTTCTGGTTCGTATGGAAATGTGAGCGCTTCACGGAATCTGCATATGCAAATGAGAGCAGTTTTCGCTTGAAGCTCTTACATGGAGCTCCCGGAGTCAAAAAAGGAAACATAGACGTGCATAATTTGCTTCAATTAGACCTATTCCAAGATGTAAATCTTTGGTGTTGATAGAATACTATTTCTAATTGCACTAATGTGAGAATACCGCTGCGTTCGACTACAGGTCAGACGTCTGACCTCTGACCAGGAGAAAAACCATGAGAACATCTCCTGAGCTTGGAATTCCTACTGAGGACCTCAGGATGCTCTGCTGAACTCCCAAGTCCTTATATACACTCCACCATCCATTTTATTAGGAACACCTGCTGGTTTGTGTAGTTATCTAATGAGCCAATCGTTTGGCAGCCGAACAGTGCGTAAAACCAGGCAGATACAGGTGAAGATCTTCAGTTAGTGTTCACATCAAACACAAACATGAGGAAGGAGAGACGGTGTGATCTCTGGGACTTTAACTGTGGCATGGTTGTTCGTGCCAGATGGGCTGGTTTGTGTTTCAGAAATTGCTGATGTCCTGGGGTTTTCACACCCAACAGTTCCTGGAGTTTATACAGAATTGTGCAAAAAGGAAAAAAAACAAAACAAAAAGACATCCTGTGTGATGAGTCTGCAGGCTGAAACACCTTTTTGATAAGAGAAATCAAGAGAGAGGAGAATAACCAGACCGGTCCGAGCTGACAGAAAGTCTATAACAGCTCAAATTAGTGCTCTTTACAACCGTGGAGAGCAGAAAGGGTCTCAGAACACACAGTATGTCAAACCTTGAGGTGGATGGACTACAACTGCAGAAGACCACATCAGGTTTCACTCCTGTCAGCCAAGAACGGGAAGCTGAGGCTATCATGGCCAGAGACTCACTCAAATGGGACAGCTGAAAACTGAAAATAGACCAAGTGATTTTTTTTCTAATCTTCACCTGACCGGTTTGGTTGAGTCTCAGATTCATCTTCTTGGAGCCCAATGTGGTCTTGTCCCGTTTGTAGCCCATCTAACTCAAGAGGTGATGTTTTGTGCGTGCTAAGATGCTTTTCTGCTCATCACAGTTGTAAAGAGGGATTATTTGAGTTACTATAGGCTTCCCGTCAGCTCTGAATAATCTAGTCGTTCTCCTCTGACCCCTCGTATCGTTGCTCACTCAGTGTTTTTTTTTTTGTTGTTGTTGTTTTTGTTTTTTTTACCATTCTCTACCATTCTCTAGAGACTGTTGTTTTTGAAATTCCTAAGAGATCAGCAGTTTCTGAAATACTCAAACCAGCCCATCTGGTACCATCAACCATGCCACCAGATGTCAAGTCCCAGAGATCACAGTTCTTCCCCATTGTGAATATCATCTGAAGCTCTTGTCCTGCATCTGTGTGATTGTATGCGCTGAGCTCCTGCCACATGATTGGCTGATTGGACAACTGCATAAATGAGCAGGCGTCCAGGTGTTCCTATTAAAGCGACCAGTCTGTAACATAGCGCACTGTATTTCACATGAAATAATGGCTTGGAGCTGTTTCGAACGTTACTCAGAAGCTCAGCTCCCACTCTCTGATGATTTTTCCCCCCTTCGTTTCTATACGTAACTGGGACTTTTGTACAAACAAACAAAAATTAAAAAATGAACCAGATAAACCCGACATGCTGGCACGCTTCAGGTTTCTCTGGTAGGAAAGGATTGCCTGATTCAAGATTTCTGTCTTTTGATAAACTCAGCGATGAGTACAGAAGGCAGCTTGGTCTGTCAGTGTGATGTGTGGTGTTGGAGCGTTTCTCGGTTCTCACACCACTCAGCCCATCTGGAGCAGAAACCGAAATGAATTGCGTTAGGGTGCTGCCGAATTCATATTAGCATTCAGCTTGTGTAATAGTGTTTTCTGAAGTAAATACTGTACGTCCCAATATGTGTGCTGGTGCTGGGACTGTTGTATTGACCCAGCGTTGCAGTGGGTGGTGACCGTGGGACGTGTGTTTACACTGTTACCTCTCATGATCTCTCAGCTCCCTCCGTGGCCCCTCAGAATATCCGGGTCAACACGGTGTCGTCCATCCAGCTGGAGGTGCAGTGGGAGCCGCCCCCTGTCGAGACGCAGAATGGCATCATCCAGGGCTATAAGGTTATAACTTCTTCTCCTCGTTCTCTTCTTCTTCCTCTTATCTTTTTTAAACTTCTTCCTCTTTTTCTTCTTTCCTTTCCATCTAGCTCGATCTGTGGATGAGAAATAACGTGAACAAATTCTCCTTTCAGTCTTTGCTTTTATAATGCACGGTAATAGATAATCATGTTCGACAGTGTGTTTAAAAGATTGGGTCATTTGGGCCATGAAATAATTATGAGTGGTCAGGGGTTAAGCAGATCCTTGCTGAAAAATGCATGGTCCCAAGGCGGAGGCTAGAAGGGAAGCCATGCATGAATATAGCAAAAACGTTTTTCCAGTCTCCCAAAGCTGCTTTTATTGAATATGTGCATCCTGAAACATCTGGCAAAATCTTTGAGGATGCAGCAGTGAACCGGGGGGTTGGAATCGCACGTTTAGAGTGCAGTGAGGACAGCTTTTCCATTGTATCCCTCACATTTTCTGATCGTATCCCCACCCCCACCCCCCCCACACACACACACCCCACCCCGCTTCTCATAATTTCGCCTTCAGATTCACTACTGGGAGATGGACAACCAGAATGAGACGGAAAAGGTGAAGATCCTGTTTTTGCCCGAGACGAGCGTCCGACTGAAGAACCTGACCAGCTACACGTACTACATGGTGAAACTGTCTGCATTTAACGCTGCAGGAGACGGCCCACTCAGTGAGCCCAGGAGGGGGCGCACTCTTCAGTCAGGTCAGTCTCTCTCACGACACTTCATGTCACCGTACTTGCTCCGGGTTCCGCCAAACATCGTTCCCTGAATGGGTTAAATAATAAAACATGCCATGTTCACCAGCCAAACCACAGAAAATCAGGTCTTGCACGTTAAATCAAGTACTCTGTCACTGTTGTCGCTCTGGATCGTGCACTAGTAGGGAATCGTTTGACCCGAGGCTCTCACTCATTGCAATGGCAGCGAGCTACACTCTGCCCGTGAGTCATGTGAAAAAAAAAAAAACATTTCAGAATTTATTCAACTGGTCTGGATGTGACCTCATTAGCACAAGCCATGGAAACACAGGCTCTCGTAGTCTCGTTGACATTTCCCAAAGCAACAGGGAGCACACGCTGAACAGAGAACGCAGAGGCGACAAATGTTGTGAATTAATTGTACGGAAAGTACAAAATAAATAAATAAATAAATAAAATCCTGTGGTCGCCTTTATTGCTTTTCTTAAAGCGCTGTATTTGTTTGGATCTTGTTTTCATTATTATTCAGCCCGCACCAAAGTTTTGCTTTTCCTCCCTTTCCTTGTTGTCTCATAGCCCCCAGTGCTCCGAGCTTTATTACTTTCTCTGAAATCACCAGCACTACTCTGAACGTGTCGTGGGGATTTCCCGTGTCACCAAACGGAGTCGTCGAAGGCTACAGGGTGGTGTACGAGCCCACTGCCCCTATTCACGGTACGCCTTATATGCCGTCCTTTCATCCCACGACATGCACTCATTTTTTACAATATGTTTTTCCCATTCATGTAGCTGCTTTTATTCTCTTTATTCTTTAATTTTTTTTATTATTCACAGTACAGTAAATTTTATGCCAATGAAAGCACAGATGCCAGAACTTGTGTACACCTCTGAATTACTGATCAAGCGCCAAGAAGCCCTCAGGGGACTCCGTAGTTCTTTAAGTTTTCCCACATAAATTATCATTGGCTCATAAGCAACATCTTGTTGCTGAAACTCATTTCAAAGCCACTGTTCCAGTTCTGTCATTTGATGTTTTCCTTCACTTTATCCTGGAGCTGAAAATTATGTTAATTGTCTTTAGTCGCAACATTCACAGAACTACTTTGTTTTAATCCATAGCTTATAATAATTATAATAATAACTCTGTGTGTGTGTGTGTGTGTGTGTGTGTGTGTGTGTGTGTGTGTGTGTGTGTGTGTGTGTGTGTGTGTG
>JAQLOM010000023.1:14811065-14842767 GCA_030068315.1 Chrysichthys thysi
TCAGTGTTTGTGTAGCGGGGTGTCGCGGCTGGACGGAGCTCAGTGTTTGTGTAGCGGGGTGTCGCGGCTGGATGGAGATCAGTATTTGTGTAGCGGGGTGTCGTGGCTGGACAGCGCTCAGAGCCAGTGCTGCTGCCTCCACCAGGTGTGAACCTCTCTGACAAACTCTCTCTCTATCAGAAATGTGATTTAAATGAAGTCTTCAATGAGTGTGTGTGTGGTCTTCTACAGGAAAAGACTCCTGGGTAGGCTAAGCTAGGTTAAGCTAGGCTGAGATTCCCAAGCTAGGCTAAGTGGTTCAACACAGTGGTTCGCCCTCCAATATTTTGACTCGCGATGGGTGTAGCGGAACGCATCTCCATCGTAACTTGAGGACTACCTGTAAACACTATTGATGATGTGGAATTTGTTTGATGGTTGCAGTAAAGGTGTGCTATGGTGGAAATCTCTTGTTTATTAGAAATCTGGGCTAATGAAAAGTGTCAATTGTAGAATGTTTTCAAAAAGCACCAAAATCTTCAGACACTGTTATTTTGTGCTGATGCCATGTTGACAAAAGGATGAATCAAAAACATATAGTGCAGCCTTGCGTTTGACTCCATTTTACACCATTTTGCTTCTCTTTTTTGTGTCATTGCCTAGAGACCTTGGTAAATAAAAGCTGCATGTTAGTTACTTGTTGTTGACGTAAGCGCACCAGCATTCAACATGAAGTGTTTTTCAACATACTTTTGAATTAAAATTAGCTCTTGAAGCACAAAAATAAGCATATGGTAATGCACTGTACAGTGCAGGAAAGAGTGAGGCATCACGGCAGGCGAGTGACGCGTAAATCCGGGCATTGTCCGAACGTATCGTACATCATACCCTGTTACGCTGGCCTGCCAGCGATGCCTGCTTGAGAATCTTACATATTTTCTAAATACTTTTACAATTTTTAGCGAATCATCATCGCAACTCCGAAAAAATCTAAGCCTAATGCACCTTTAATGTCAAGTTAACCTGTTGAACTCAGCACCTTCGATCATAAAACCCTGTTTATTTGCCGGTTGACAGCTCAGTCTCGGGCCGCCGTGTTAAAGTGTGAAGGCTGTAACGGTTCAAGGCTGGTGTCAGTGAGCCGCCAGTGTGTGAAAGGTTCACTGACTGCAGAGTTTTTGAAAGACTTTCTTTCTAAATATCTTCTCTTTTTTCCTGAGCAGGTCCTTAGCAGTTGGAACGAAATCTGGATACAAGTTTTTCTCTTTGTCATCGGTTGACAAACTGGAACAGATTTATGAATGTAGTAAGTATCTTGTTATATATTGAGCAGATTGCATATCTGACCTAAAAGCATATACTGCCCTCATTCTTTCCCAAATGTTTACGAGGAGTCTGAATAAAAGGAGGTAGAGTATTAGTAAAGTTAAACATGAGTATAAACGTCTTGACGCTCCCTGCTCACAAATCCAGCTTGATGTGATCAGCTAAATGAACGCAGGCTGTACTGGTCTACAGATGGTTCATGTTGGATGAGAACATTCATAAGACATTTTGAGAACCTTGTGCAACTATATGACGATGAACAAATCTTAAAGATTTGTTAATCCGTTCAGTCACGCGATAAGGAAACCGGAAAATATGGCTAGGGGGTAAGGTGGTGTACAAGCTGCTCGTCAGGCCTTTTCAGCTGAGTTGCTGTTGCAAATCACCTGCTTCACAATGCAAGTTTATCAAAAAGTTTGTGAAACATGTTTTACAAACAAAAAAAGATACAGTGGTACCTTGGTATTTGGTGCTAATTGGTTCCAGAGGCGAATACAACAAATTTTTCCGCGTAAGAAATAATGTAAAGCAAAATAATTGGTTCGCTGCCTCCAAAAATTCCCGATATCGTAGCCTATTTTTTGGACATTTCACTCATAAGTGACCATCCTATTAAACATAAACCTAACTAACCCTATTAAACATTGTTTTGAATAGAAGTTGAGATCATAGATCTTGAAATTTGATATTTTTCGGCGAGATCGGTCACACACACTACTTACATATTTAGCCTGAATTTGTTTTTGAACCTCAGTGGTTGTTCTGATTCGGCTTTTCTCTCGGCCCCAGTGCTGCCTGAACTCTCTTTCTTGCTAGACAGGGTTACCTTATTTAACCGTGAAACACTGAACAAAAACACGTGGGGTTATGGAGCAGTCACTCACACATGATGCTTACACTACGGATGCGACGCTCGGTCTGATTCGGCTTTGTTCACGCCGGGTGTATGGCGTATGAATTGGTGGCATGATTTAAAGAAAAAAAAAAGGAGTTCCTATAAAGTCGTTTTTAACAGTAAAAAAAAACCCACTAAAATACTTTACAAAATTGAGTCTTTTTGGGAGAAAATCACTTTTAATTAACATTTGGTTAGAATTTTATTTGAAATATGGATACTTGTTGAACTCCGTGGAAATCGTGAAAAATCCTGAAAACGTTTGTCGAGTCGAACACCGCGCCGCCGTTGATTTTCGAGGAAATCGAAATTTCATCAAATCCGAGGAAATCACGTCGAATACCAAGGTACCACTGAAGTTAACGTGGCCATGTTGGCAACCATGATGAAAAATACTATCTGCTTTGTTGAGGTGGTCTAATATCATTAATAGGTTATGTAATGAGGGTGCTGAGTTAAAAAAAAAATACTATAGAGTGAGTTAAGAACTTAAATAAAATGATCAATTATTTATTGCTTTTGAATAGCACTCTCAAATAAAACTTTTTTTAGTTTTTACTATTTTGTTAATATCTCATTACTCCAGTGCACGTTCAGTCACTTATCTGTCTTAATTTCCTAATCTCTTTGTTATAATGAGGGGGCGTGGCTTATGCACAAGTCTAATTTGCCACATCATCAGAAGGTCGCAATTTCGAATCCCGACGTGCGAGGAGTCCAAGAAATCGAAATTGCTTAAAAGACTGAAAGTCAGAATTAGCCAAGCTGTCTGGGGAGGAGGGATGGCGTACTCTGTCTCCCTTGTCAATCGTAGTGGCGCTAGCCAATTGTGGGTGTCTATGAGATTAGGTATGTGGAAGATGGCGGGTAGCTCTTTCCTTGGAGTGTTGAGCTGCCCTGTGATGCACAAGATTATAGCCTAGGATTAGTGCTATGCCTAGGTAGCGTGTGTATTAGAAAGGGCAATTTAGAGAGAGACTTTGTACCATCAAGAACATAAACACACTCTTAATGTGGAGGAATATATCTCTGTGATGGAGTATGTTCATGTCCAGGTTCTCTTTGTCGATGGGAAGCGATTGTTTCGAGACAGATATCGAGCTAGCTGCAACCTGACGTGTTATCCTTTGTCACGCGTTCCACCTTGAACTTTCTGGTTATTTGCTTTCCCTCTCGTACGCTGAAGTAGGACGCCGAGTGTCGCATCTGATCCAGAGCAGTCTGGATGTATCCCTTGCCTGTAGGTGATGTGTGTAAACATCTTGTCTCGTGTCCCGTTTTCCACAGCCGACACGGAAGATGTGTGTATCGTGGAAAGACTGTTCTCCAGTAGCCTTGTCGCCATCGTGAGCCTCAAGGCGCCGAGGAAGCTCAAAGTGTGTCATTTCAAGAAGGGAACCGAGATATGTAACTACAGCTACTCAAACACTATCCTGGCTGTAAAACTGAACAGGCAGGTAAGTCCAAGCGTCCACGCAAAATCGGGAGTTTTCTTTTTGATTACTGATTATGCGAAATGGTGCAAAAAATGGGTGAAATTTGGTGCTTCTGTTTTTTGTTTGTTTATTCATTCTTATTTATTTATTTATTTATTTATTTATTTATTTATTTATTTATTTATTTCAAACAGAGGTTGATAGTATGTCTGGAAGAATCATTGTATATCCACAACATCAGGGATATGAAAGTACTGCATACAATTCGAGAGACTCCTCCAAATCCGTCAGGTATGTCGCACGTTTTCCATGTCTGTAAATTCACAAACGTTGACGACGCGTGTGTATTTCCGCACAGTTACACTACAGGATCGTCTTTCACAACAGGACGTGCTTAGATTTTACAGTTCTCCTTTCGCAGCAGCACGGTGATGTTTTAGTCCTCATGCTTCAGGAACTGAAACTAGAGTCCAATTGAGGTGCAGCAGGATGTTGTGGCAGATGGTTCATCCTGGTTACACTGGTGGATGAAGAATAAATAACTGTGATGGCGTGTGTGTGTGTGTGTTTTTTTTTTTTTTTTTCTTTTTCTTCTTCCTTCTGGTTTTTTGTAGCTAATCTGGTCTTGTCTTGATTTTAGGGTTATGTGCGCTTTCTATCAGTAACGACAACTGCTACCTGGCGTATCCAGGAAGTGCGACAATAGGGGAAGTGCAGGTTTTTGACACTGTTAATCTGGTAGGTTTCAATTCTTTTTTTTTTTTCTTTTTTCATTCTGTTTAATTTTTGGAGTGAACTTGCATTTTTGGGAATCGAATCATTGGAAAATGTTAAACATGCACATGTTATACGAGCATAAAGATGCTATTTCTGTTTTTGCAGAGGGCCGCTAACATGATCCCTGCACACGACAGCCCGTTAGCAGCACTGGCTTTTGATGCAAGCGGAACAAAACTCGCCACGGCTTCTGAGAAGGTTTGCGTTTTTAATTCGTTTCCCAGTTTAAATGTCAGTCCTTCAATCCTTGTGTTCAGCTTTGCCATTTTGTGATTGATTTGTGTGTGTGTGTGTGTGTGTGTGTGTGTGTGTGTGTGTGTGTGTGTGTGTGTGTGTGTGTGTGTGTGTGTGATTTCTAGGGCACTGTCATTCGTGTCTTCTCCATCCCAGAAGGCCAGAAGCTCTTTGAGTTCAGGAGGGGAGTGAAGAGGTAAGGGATAACGCCGCATAAGAATGTCTCCTCATCCAGAGGACACTTATCATATTTGTATATTTTACACGCTGAAAAAGAGAAGAGCGTGAATTCAATGAAACTTTTTTTTTGCTTTCTTTCTTAATTTTTTTTAAACGACCAGGTGTGTGAGTATCTGCTCCCTGGCTTTCAGTATGGAAGGACTTTATCTGTCGGCCTCTAGCAACACGGAGACGGTTCATATCTTTAAACTGGAGACGCAGAGAGAAAAGTATGTGTTGCAGTACGGTTAAATCGAGTAAAACCGAGTTGCTTGGGAACTTTTGAAGTCTTTCCTATAGTGATGTTTGTTTGCCCCCCCCCGATTTTGTGTTTGCTCTGGGTTGGGGTTTCCCACACCAGGCCACAGGAGGAGCCCACTACATGGACTGGTTACTTTGGTAAAGTCCTGATGGCCTCCACTACATATCTGCCTGCGCAGGTGTCTGAGATGTTCACCCAAGGACGAGCCTTCGCGACAGTCAGGCTGCCGTTTTCAGGACACAAGAACATCTGCGCTCTAGCCGTGTGAGTATCACTTCTGTTTTGTTTTTGATTTCATGTGGAAATGATACAGAAGATATATGTGTATAATTTTGCTGTTTTTCTTCAGAATTCAGAAGATTCCACGTCTTCTGGTGGCAGCGGCAGACGGCTACCTTTACTTGTACAACCTGGACCCTCAGGAGGGAGGAGAATGCACGCTGATGAAGCAGCATAAGTAAAGCGCTCTCTCTTATAATAGATCCTCAGTTACGCAATACAAACCCCCCCCCCCCCCCCCCCCATGATATCGCGGTTCACGTCACGTCCCTGGCTATTCACGGATTTTGATTCAGAATACAGTGAACCCCCGCAATATCGCGGTTCACCTGTCGTGGGTTCAGTGCATCGTGCATTTTCACATTTTGATTTGCTGAATCTTTTGGCTTTTGCGGGACTCTGGAATATAAAATATAATTTAAAAAAAAAAAGTTAATTCAAACATTAAAAGAACATTTAAACTCGAAATAAAACAGTTGCACTGTATTTCATCAGCGGATGAATACACAGTGGCGGTGTACGCCGCTTCAGCGAGTAAACAGGCTGTAAACAGGAAGTGACCTCACCGGCAGTAAGTACGCATGAAGAATTTTATATGTTGTTAAAATGACGTATGTTTGAGTGCAGAAGGTGTTTAAGAGCATAGGACGTGTTTATAAAGTGTGGAAAAGGTTAATAAATAATAAAATTAATGTGACGGCGCTATTTCGCGGATTTCACTTTTCTCGGGGGGCGCCGGAACGTAGCCCCCGTGATAGGCGGGGGTTCACTGTATATCTTATTTTTTTGCGGATTTCGTACACAGCCCTGGTTCTGTAGACAGGGGGAATAATGCGAGTAGTGGGGATAGGGGTTGTCATCGTTGCCTTTGGCATTGCATGGCCGTAAAGTTGGGGAGGCGGAGCTTCTGAAGCAGCACTCAAGGGAGGTATGTGTTTGTTTTTGGTATTGAGTTCAAATATCGACAGCGTTTCTTCAGAATTGTGGACTTCGCCTTTTAATAAGGTAAATAAATGCAGGGTGCAGCAGAGAAGTGTTTGAGATGCCTCAGCCATCTTTGCGGGGGGGTTGAGGAAAGCAAAAGTGGGCATATACACACACTCACTCTCTCGGGGCAATCCGGAGCATCTGTGTATGCATAAGATGGCGGACAGCTCTTTCCTGTGAGTATGCTCGGTCGCCCTGTGATGCAACATGAGCGGCAGTTTGAAAAGAATCACAAGACTCAGAGGAAGTACGTGAAATGATGGAGAAAATCGGGATTGGTGCCTTCTGTCCTTAAGACTGTTTCAAGCACTGACGCTGGAGACTCCTTCAAAACGTGCTACTAAACGTCTGCTCGCAGAAAAATCTGTGGTTCTTTATGTACAGCAAGTCCTCAAGTTACAATGGAGATGCGTTCTGATATCCCCATCGTAAGTAGAAAGTATCGTATCCTAGTTTAGCCTAGCCTTCCCAGCAGTCTTTTCCTGTAGGAGACACGCTGGGGTGTTTTAGAAGACATGGTTTTGGATTAAATTAGCTCTTGAAGCACACAAAAAACACGGTAACGCACTGTACCGATACCCGTGAGTCGCGGGAGAGAGTGAGGCATCACGCAAGACGAGTGACGCGTACATCCAGGCGTCGTCCGAACATATCTAACGTCAAACGCTGTAACACTGGCCTGCCCGCAAAGCTTAAATATTTTCGAAATATTTTCCAATCTTTAGCGTATCGCAATCATCGTCGTAACTGAAAAATCGTAAGTCGTAAGCTATGTGGGTTAATTTGCGATAAATGATGTGGGGGAAAATGCAGCCTGATATTTTTCTCTCAGTGGTGGCGGTGTATTACTGTAGAAACGGCTCCGTGTCTCATTTGCGTTCTTTACAGGTTAGATGGCAGCGCCGAACCCGCGAACGAAATCCTCGAGCAGACTTCCCACGAGCGCCCTCTAGTGGCACAGACCTACAGCACTGCCATTGCCAAAGGTAAGAGCTCTGCATCTTGAGCTTTTATCAGCTCTCTCTTCCCAGCGTGAACCCGTGTGTAACGCGTACATGATCGGGTTCCTCTAGGTTACCCCGAGGATCAGGGAGCAGTGGGTGGAGCCGGTGTGGAGGACGACGTGAACGCCCTGCACCTGGATGAAGAAAACGAGCAGCCTCCATTAATCCTGGAGACTGACTGAGAGCTCCAACACCCCCCTCCCCTTCCTGCCTCTGCATCCTTGACACCACGGGGCAGGAACCGAATCATGGAGTTACATTTTCGAGGGGGCGTGTGTTCCTCCTCCTCTGGCGCTGCTATGAGAAAGGGGTTAAGAAGAGAGGGCATTTCGTAAGCAAGTCTAGCTGTAGCCTTCTTGTCTGTTGTGTATAGATGTTTGACTGTCCGTTCCCCATTCGTGGCTTTTTAAGAATCTGGCGACGCCCAGATTTACCTTTCCTTATAATACTAAAGCAAGAAGTCCGAGCGACAGCCATCATGTCTAGTAGCTTTGCATGTACATTGTGCCAAGTGCAAGCTAACGTTTGCTCTTCTGTTCATGGTTCTGATGCGTTCAGTGGACATTTTCCCTCTTGAGCCTTGAGACATATGCTTTAAAACGTGTGGTTTTTTTTTTCTTTTTTTTTTCTTTTTTAAAGCAGAAGATAGCGAACTCAATATGCCTGCCACACCATACTGTGCAATGTTTTGTTTTGTTTTGTTTTGTTTGTTTAGTTTTGTTTAGGTTTTTTTCCTCCACTGTGTCGGAAATGTGGCGCGTCTCTCATCGTTGGCTGGTTTTTGTGCCGAAATGTGAACCTAGCACATTTGTGATGCCTTCATTTTACCTTGCCAGCTTATATTGATTGATTATAAAGACGACACTGATGGTCTAAACAGTATTCATCGCAGGCTGCGCGATTCTGATCAGCTTTTAGGGTTGTTTTTTTTGTTTGTTTGTTTTTGTTTTTCGCCCAGAAATCCCTAAAGGAGCGCCTCAATGATTTCTAGACCAATACCCCCACTACTTTACGGACCATTTGGTTATCCAGTCGGTCGGATAAAGACTACAAGTCAGCGTCACCCCGTCTCCTTCCCCGTCCCTTACTCTTCTCTCTCACCCGTGTCTTCCCTTACTTACCCTGCTATACGCAATCGAAGAGTTTTATGCGCCAATAAGACTTTATAAAGCATCAACCATATCATCTGGAGTGGAAATGATGTGTTAATTTTGGGTAGATGTTGGTGTGCAAACACTGCCCTGTGATGATATTATTATTATTATTATTATTACCATTATGTAATAAACTGCCAGCCATTGTCTGGTTTTCAGTTTACTTACTGGATTGTGTGAATATATAATAAATAATTTGTTTGTGTGTGAAAAAAAAAAAAAAAAAAAAAAAAAATTATATATATATATATATATATATATAAGAGAGAGAATCAAAAAGTAAAGGCAAACTGCATTTAACAGCTTTGATATGCTGTGAGAACTTGAACATATCGCTTTTTTACACAGTCCTCATGCGAGACAACGTGTTTGTCGTATCATTCATTGAGCTCCTGGATTCCTGCAGAGAAGTTGTTTTTCTTCTGCTCCCGAAGCCAGGTAAGCCCTGCTTCCTTTACTTCTTCATCAGAGGTGAATCTGTGACTGCACAGCGCCTCCTTCTGGGGACCGAAGATGTGATAATGGGTCGGTACCAGATCCGGGCTGTAAGGAGGACGTGGGAGACGTTGAACCCCAAGCTGTCGCGCTGTCTCTACTGTCTGCTGCTGTATGAGGACGTGCATTGTCCTGGTGCAGCAAGACTGTTTTGGACAGCATTCCTCTTCTTTTGCTGTGAATTGCAGGTTTAAGATAATTTCGCAGCAATGCACAGGAATTTACACTGCTCACTGTTTGCCCATGCGCTTGGAAAAGCCCCAGAATGGGAACCTTCGTGTCGCAAAAGAACGTTAACTTGATTTTCTTGGGGGAGGACCGACTTTTGAGTTTCTTCTTCACTGGAGAAAATGGATGTCTCCACTCCATGCTTTGTTTTTTCTCTCAGGGTTATTGTGTAGTTTATAAATTGCCTTTACTTGTTGATTCTCCCTTGTGTGTGTATTTCTCTTCTGTCAAGTAGAGCTAAACTCATGGCAGTGGAAACTAAATTCCTCCTTTATACACAGCAAAGCTGTACTGACAGTACTGATGTGGGAAAAGCTGCAGTCTGGATGCTGGTGTGAGTCTGTCTGTCTGTGGTATGTTCCCATGGACGTCCCTGGGGCCCGGTTTCACACAGCTGTAACTAAAGTGACGTGATCCAAGGGTGGAGACGGATGAAGTCAATGTGTTTCTCATGTTCTCTTAAAAGTAAATAAAGACTCATGAATGTTGACTGACTACACTAATCCAGACCCATAAGTGTGTTCAGGAAGCACAAAGTAGACAAATAAAGTAAAACAAATGCATACTGTGCTTGAAGAGATGACCTACAACTGAAGTTCGCTCATACTAATCCATGATTTCTCTGCATGAACATCTCTCCAGCATGATCTAATGGCGACGTTCATCACCCAGTGCGCTCTGACAACCCGAGACCCTTATATTTTTTTTGAAGGATTTTTTTTTTTTTGTATAAAATATAAGTTGTTCAATACAAAGATTAAATAAAATGTCTGGTTCAGAAAACTTTACCTGAGCAGTTTGTTTTAGAAGTGTTGAATTCTTTCTCTGTTTTTTCCCCCTTTCACTTTACATGGCTGTCATGCCTCAGTTTCTTAATATCATCTTTATTATTATAATAATTCCCCCAGGATTAATAACTCCATAATATAGTCTTGATTCCAATTCCAGCATATTTATTCAAACGTATTCGTTTAATGCAAATATTACACCGTTTAATAATCAATAACTGAGCAGTACCAACACTCGTAACAGTCAACGCTGTACTCTCTGCAGTGCACTACAGCATGGCTGCGTGGGTCTTCGTTTTATCTTTCATAAGAATAAATGTTAGCTATTATGTTATCGATGATCATCCGTGATATGATTGATATGATTTCTCCCCCCCCCCCCCCTTAAAACCAGCACTCAACGTCATGATCCAGTTTTTCTTCAGGATGCCGTGAAGTCCATGTTTAGATGATCTTCAGGTCTTTCAGGGCAGATTCAAGGGTCTGTGCAGAGGAAAAAGTGATTAAAGTAATAATGGTGCTTTGAAAAACATGCAGTATTGATGTTTGTGTGTGCATTAGCAATAATTATTTAGTAAGAAATAAAAATGAACAGGAAGTAGGAAGAATGACAGGTTTTTTACCTTTACGTCCCAAATAGCCATTCCTCCATCCATCCCAGAGGTGCAGAATTTGGTGCACTTTGTTTTCCCTCCATCAAGCACTGAGATTTGACTATGAGAGTGAGAGAGAGACATTGGTTATGTGTGCTAGACTCATGGATATAAAAACAAGGGTTCGGTGTGAGAAATGTGGCTCAGTAGCACAAGTTACCAGTCCAAAATCCCAGGAGTCCTTGTAGGAAAAATCCACCCTGGACATCTTGCATGTTAAATTATTTTATAATACTGCTCATTTGAATACTCGATCCTGATTGGTCAGTTACATCAATCCACCGTCTGTTATTTCTGTATAATGAACTATTTTGAAATCATGATTTTGTACCAAATTATTGATTTCTTTAGTAAGAACAGGTGTAATATGTGGGATGTTCAACAAGCTGATAATAATAATAACAAGAACAACAATAATACTACTACTACTAATAATAATGATAATATTGCAAAAAAGTGTTAGTCTCTTTTCACTTTGGTTAAGGTTATGTCGTACATTACCCACAATGCCATCTGTGGGTAATGCCATCACTGACAGTGACGAGAGTATTCATCCGTATTCAGTATTCGTTCATTTATATGATGATTCGTTCATGATAACGATGCAGCGGTGCTTTAGTCAGTCCAGCTGTCTCACCACCTCACCTGTATACTCCACCTCAATCAGGTCAGGCTAACGCGGCTCGTAGCTCAGCAGAGTCTCCTCAGCTTGAGTGCACATTACAGCTGCATCGCCTCTGGGAACTTTAAATCCAATTTTTGAGCTCTTCACTACTTCTGTGTTGGATTTCTTATCAACATGACATCAATTAAACGTTGCTTAAAAAATAGTAAATGAGTTGCAAATGGCAAGACCTGATGATCAGAAATCATTGCGATGTTTTCTGGTATTAAATGGCAGTGTCACTGTCCTAGAAATGCATCCCTGTAAAGATCACAATTACATCAATGTAAATATATTTAACGTGTTACAGAGTGATTTCCCTTTCAACAAGGCCCTAACCCTGAAATGCTCCTGAATCACTGTCTGTCCAGCAAAGGCACCTGTTCCTGAAGGTACAAGCTCTAAAAGCACACCTGATGCTGTTTTTGTGCAGCGACTCCAGCACGGCCTCCTTGGTGTCCGACGTGGCTTTCTTGTCCAGGTTCTGGAAGCGCTCCCTGGCAGTCAGTCCTTTCTGAGCGCTCTGCTTGGGAACATCCAGTTTCCCCCCGAAGGTCAGAGCCCCTTTTCCAGCATCGTAGACGAACAGCACAGGGTAACAGTCGTGACCCTGAAACACATTGTAATTACATTAAACGGTGCACTCACAGCTTGAAGGGTCTTGTGTGTGTTAATGAGGTGTAATAATGAGGTCGCCAGTACTTACTGCTGCCACCAAGCTGTTCTCAGTGATGAAGGTCACACAAAGCAGAGGAAGGGTCTCTGAAGCCAGACTGGTAATGCTGCCACAGTAGGATGAGAGGTTTTTTCAGTGTTAAAAAAAAAAAAATTCATATAAGCATTTACACAGGAAATTTGGTATTCATGAGAATTCTGAAAATTCCAGGGGGAAAAACATTTGCTTAAGAAGAATACCTGGGGTAAACATTGTATAATTTGCATTGAGCAGACGTGATCGTCCAGAAAGACTTACAGAAGTGCTTTGGAATCTCTATCAAAAACACTTCACCTCACCAAATTCACCTTTTCGGTAATACGCCTCCAGATTTTGATCGTTTTACAGGTCCTGTTACACTCGCTCACTCGCTCATCCTCTACTGCTTAATCCTGTTCAGGGTCACGGAGGGAAGCTGGAGCCAATCCCAGCTGACTTCAGGTGAGAGGCAGGGTTACACCCTGGGCGGGTCACCAATCCACCGCAGGGCGACGACACACAGGGACAGACAACCATTCACACTCACATTCACACCTACGGGTAATTTAGAGCAGTCAATTAGCCTAATCCCCTCTGTGCATGTCTTTGGACTGTGGGAGGAAACCGGAGTACCCGGAGGAAACCCACACGGACACGGGGAGTACATGCAAACTCCACACAGAAAGGCACCCTGGTTGACCCCGGGGATCGAACCCTGGACCTTCTCGCTGTGAGGCGACAGTGCTAACCACCACACCACTGCGCCGCCCCGGTCCTTTTACACTGCTAGATATTTTCGTTTCTTTAGAAGTGAGTCATAATGACTTCCACTTCTGCTTCTCTTTCACTGTTAGTAGTCATTTCATGTCACTAGTCCACTGTGTACTCGAACTTTTAAGGAGGTTTGGGGGCGTAGCTACATGCAAATGAGCAGTCTCGGGAACGCACTTTCCGAAATTTACAATCTAAGCTTTGGGAATCCAGGAGAAATATTTCATTCAGTTTGATTTACACAAAACTTTAATAAAAGATTAACAACTGAGACCCAAGATGTACAGATGTTTATTACTGACACTAAACCACATCCTTTCGATACTCTCACCTCTCATGATCCGTTCATGATGAAACAATGAGGCAGGAAATCACAGGAAGGGAGGGACAGTATGTGAGTGCTATTTAGAGATTACAGACTGGCTCGATACGATATTAGGAGCTGTAGTTTTCTGACAGTAGTTCAATTGACACACAAAAAGCTGCACTCTTTATATATCACTGTGCCCTGGTTCTGAATGTGATCAGCACAACTCACACAGCAGTCTTTCCTCCTTCGGCCATAGCGACAGTGCTGTCGTGACTAGCCCAGGCCACACGATTCCCGCTCTCGGAAAAAGAAACCCCATGCACCCAGCCTGCGGTGCCCGACGACTCAAACATCACCTCTCCGAATGGCATCTTGGAGCCCCATGGAGTTGGAGCGGGCTTCTCCTCCACCTCTTTGATATAGGCAGAGAAAATCCTGCAGATAAAGAACGGATGCATCAGTAGTGATTAAAAGGGATCTCATCTGCATATGCATTAGGGCTGGGCAATATGACCTAAAACTTATATTGTGATATTTTCTGATATTTTTACGATAACGATATTTATTACGATATATATTTTGCAGTGAAAATTATGTCCAGAGACAAAAGAACATGCAACACACACAGACTGGAATTAATTACAGTATTATACAATATAGAAAAAAAGCCTAGGCTAGGCTAGTGTACTACATACATACATACAGTACCGAAAATATAAGTCCAGACTACGCTAGTGTAGTATACAGCACATTACAGTTCTCGCTATAAAAGTCATGTTCCTACGAATTCAACACAAAATTCACCTCGCTATATGCTCGCAAATGTTTTCTTTATGTTTTTAATTGGGTCTAGAATGTGTTTAAAGAGTGGGGGAGGATCATTTAGGGTTTAAAATATATTTTTTTAAAAAAGCACTCGGGGGTGGCGTCCACGCATCGCGGATTTTCATCTTCCATGGGCAGTTTAGGAACGTAACCCCCGCGGAACACGAGGGACTGCTGTATAACACGCCTAATAGTTATTAAGCTAGTTTATTTAATCAATTAAGTCTACACATCATGCTACATTACACAGGTTCTTCATTGATGACCCACACGGACATGCAAACTCCACACAGAAAGGCGTCCAGGTCGACCCCGGGGATCGGACCCAGGACCTTCTTGCTGTGAGGCGACAGTGCGGACCATCACACCACCGTTCGAGGCCTAACTGAATGTTAATATGAAGCTTTCTAGATATTCATCTACTTCATATTCTTTATTACACCCTCACTCACTTTCATTCTCTATCTATCTGTCCATCTGTATGTTAATATGTAACTACCCCATCTCTTTCTCTCTCGCTCCTGAATTTTTCATTTTGTGCTAAATGAGGTAGAACTCAAGCTTTGAATCTGTCCCCTATGATTATGAGATCAGTTACTATTACACTATTATCCACAGAGTGCTTTAATAATGACAGATGTGCCTTTAATAGATTTAGGTGAAAGGTTCATCCCAACCTGCATTTGAAATCACATGATCCAGCAGCCAGCAGGATGTTGTTGGGGTGCCAGTCCAGACACAGGATAGTTGAGCGAATGGGCTTCTTAATGTGCTTACAAACCCACCTGGAAACCAAATGAAAACAGCATTTACTTGATAGAAATACAAGACCGTTTCTGCTGCTGCGGTTGCATAGGGAAATAAAAACCCCTGCTTCGGTGTCACACGGAGAGAAGAGGATTTCCTGGGATGGATCGATGGAGCGTTCCTAAATAAGTTGCAATATCGTACCATTTTTAGAATCCCCATTTAAGAGTAACTATTACTGTGTGCTGTTATACACTTTTTAATAGTCATTCTAAGGCAAAGGTTTGATTTAAGTAGATTTTTCTTCATGTGTAAATAGCAAATAGTGAGCACTTCAATCACAATGATTCAACCTAGAATCTGAAACCATGTTCTGAAAATCTTACATTACAGTAAGCAGGGCCCAAAATGGCAGATGCTCCATCTGCGTCTTAAGCAGATTACTTAACGTTAACCCTGTGAGAGCAGATGAGACCCACGGCCATTTCTGATTAATTTGCCCAGTAACCCGATCGGCTCACCAGTCGTTCTCCTGCTCGAAGTAGCAGACAGAGACGAGTCGGGAGCCACTCCCCACGGCGAACTTGTTTTCCTTGGGGGACCACTTCACGCAGCGGGCAGCGCGGTTGATCCTGAGGATGACCAGAGTGGGCTTCCATGTGTCACCCTTCAGGGTCCACACATAAGCGTTGCGGTCAGTGCCACAGGTCACAATGCGGTTGCTCTCCGGTGCCCAGTCGATACCTGTCGCACAGGAGGAGGGAGATATTACAGCACCGGTGTCGAGACTCAGCTTCTTTAGGTGTATGGTTTGGACGGTGACAGCACCACTCACCAGTGACTTGGCCATTGTGCTCCTTTAGCACATGGATCTTGTTCCAGCTGTTCCCCTGCTTTTTATAAATGTGCACATCGTGGTTATTGGGGCACAGGGCAATTTCTAGGGACAGAAATACAAGCTGATTACAATAGAGTTTAAGCATGGACCTGGCAAAATATGCTTAAAGGTGCCATCTGTAATGTCTAAGTGTTTCTAGATCTGCAAGAACTACCTGCCAAAATAACATGTAATTAAAGGTATGTAAAGAACTGACTAGTTTGCTTCTTTCAGGCTTTTGTTTATATTTTTTTCAGGTCCATCCATACTCAGAACTCGGGATATCTGAGTTCTGAGTCAAAAATATGAACTGGAACGCCCCATGAAGCTGGACGTCCGACTCGGAAAATCAGAAGATCGCCCCCAACCCCGAGCTAAAAAGCCCACATGGCGGGCCCCCGTGCCTGAACAGAGAGCGAAAGCTGTAGTTTTACACTGTTTATTAAACCTCTGTGTCTTTGTGTCTCATTTAATCAGTCGTGCACACAGCACTGTCCAAGTTTTATCTGTGCTGATGTTGATACAGTGTTCTGATATGCTAAATACCGCATAATGTGTTGCTAATTAATGGCTAACAGCTACCTGGTAGGGAGTGACCCCGGCTTCCCCCACCAAGTGACATTTAAAGAAAAAAGTCATAAAATAAGTTTCCAAATTCCAGTTTAAAACTTAATGAATGTTATATTTAATAGGGTGAGATCAGATTATTAGGGACGTACTGTGATTAGATTTGTGGTAAAACACTGTTAAAGGACAAAAGACCAAGCACAGTAGCAGTTTTCGCGGAGGCGTCCATATTGGTTTTCCAACTTGGACGTGGTTAAGTCGGGCATGACGTCATTCCCAGCTCTGAAATCTGACTTCCGAGGACAGTGGAGCGCACCAGAACTCCTGGCCCTAGTCGGATGGATGAACACTCCTAAGCTCTATCGTTTTTCTTTACAGTTAGCTGATTAGACAGTTTTAAAAAGATGGTGTGTGGTTGGTGAGGAAGGTGACAGCTCGGCAGTGTTTCATGACAATTTGTCTCACAGTAAGATGAAATCTTTAAAATGTGCATTAGGTAAAAAATCGTATTTACAAGATTTGATCTCTAATGGTTAGGTTCAGCATTTAATTATAATATCATCATCATCATCATCATCATCTTCACTGTATTATTCCTGCCCTTGTTCACAAAGCTCCACCCCCAGGATCTACAGTGGTGCATAGAGGGTCTATAAAATGACTGACAGGAAGCCTATTCACACACAAGCATGCATTTCGGACCGGAAGTCGGTTTGTACTTCTGCTTTGATCTTTTTTTGTTTGTTTGTTTTAAATCATGTTCTACATATCCCCCGGATTATTTGTATAAGAAATTAAAAAAACGCCTATTGCACCTTTAAAGATGTCAAACTACATCTATAAAGTACAACATGCTCAAAACCCTGTTAAAGTCCTTTTATAGTCAGAGTTCAGACTGGAAGAAAGTTAACAGCCTAAAAGGCACATTTAGTAAACTCTGAACGGATGTAGACGTTCATGGTACGTGAAACATCCACATATACTGCTGAATGAGCTCAGATTTATAACAACAGGTGTCGTTTTCTAACATCTGTAGTAATGAACCCATGAAAAGAACTCTTAAAAAGTCTTAAACGTGACTTCGGTTTTTCTTTATTCGACATTTCTTCTAACTACATTGGTCTCCATGGTATTTGCACTACTTGGGAAGCTACATGGGTTAAAAAAGACTGTGAATCGGACACTTCAGATGCTTCACACAGGTCGAGTTTCTGCATTCCACCGCAGCAGATGTGCTGCGTCGTCTACTGTCGTGTCAGACTATCCAGGCTGAAGCGCTGTGTGGGGTTTCTGCATTGTGCAGAGCGTGTTTGCTGCACTGAGGTCTGGTTAAGACGTCCTACAACGGCGACAGAGCACCATTCATGGTAAAACAGGAAGCGTGCGAGTATGCGTGGGCAGGGGATTAATCATTACCGCTTCTCTCAATGTGGAAAAAACAGCAATATGATGGCAGTGTAAGACACTCTACTGCCTCTTTTTCCTCTTTTCATACTACTGTTTTGCACTTTTGAAACAAAGAGGTAACTGTTCCGGGCTTGGATTTATTGTTGCTGTTGGTGGGAACGCTTATTTTTACAAGCTGCTTAATTCTGACTAGGAAGAGACACCAAGGGAAAATCTGACTGATCGAGATCTGTTTGGCGCTTGGCAGCACAGATCAAAGCCGGTGGTGTTTGGAAGAACATGGACTCCGCCAAACTGGCTCCGAGGGCCCGTACGGTGGTTCTCGTGAGCAGACGATGATGTGAAACGTGGGGCGTGCAATTATTTTCTGGAAGTGAAATTAGAGCACACGTGAAAATGCTGGCTGGTGGCTTTCAGACTGTAGTTGAGTTCCCGGCTGACTGCATAGTGAAACAAATATAATGAAGGACTAGGAAATATTTACAGATAGAAATTCACCTTGGAAATGTTTAAAAAATTAAAACGGGCGAGATAAAACCCAGAAACCTTGCCATCGCCGTGTAGGAAACAGAAGTTTAAACTTGATCTTTTCCAGTACAAATGACTCCTGTCAGCGTTAAAAAAGTGCACAAACTGGAATCCAAACCCATCAGGCTCATCTTGCTGAGACACTGAAGTCAGGTCTACTTAAGACTTACGAGTTCGATCCTTGTTCCAGGCGTGGCAGCTGATGGGCTCCAGCAGAAAGCTATGATAAGCCATGACTGGAGTCTCTGCAAGTCAGGTGCATGAGATTAGGAAGATAAACAACTCTGCTGAAAAGCAAAACCTTTAAAAAATCCTCCAGGGTCACAACCAGCTAATTATTTATTTTCTTATCATGCTCATATGCTCACACTCTAAACTGTAAAAGAGAAGTTTCTGAACTTCCTCCTTCAGATAACAGCATCGTATTTGATTTGCACACAAAACGCATTCTTTCACATGTAGCTTGATTTCACTGGCTAAAAGAAAAAAAAGGAAAAAGAAAAGAAAAAAAAAAACACCGGTGTTTGTACTAGTGAACTTCCTCCTTCTGTCACTTGGACACTAAATTAAAAACAGACCACAAAGGAATTTGACGCAAGGTCCGAGAAAGAGACAAGAGAAAAACACGCGCACAAAAACTCAATACTTTCCACTCATACATAGCTCTCTCAGTGACCTACCAAAACCTGAAAAAAATCATTAAAAAAAAAAAAAAAAAGATAAAAATGTATAAAAATAAAATAAAAAAAGAATAAAAATCCAAGCAACGCTGCTGCTGCTGCTAGAAGATCCTGAAGTATATGAAGCACTGCTGTTAAAAACAAAATAACTTTTTAACATGTAACTACATGTTTCACAAACCCCAGCACTCCAACACGAGCCTAAAAATGCCTGAGATAAATGAAAACATCTGGTTTTCTGCTTACCTTGGAAATAGTTTGACCAAAAGCGTCCCTGAGATGTAGCGGACTGCGAGACGTAAAAACAACAGCCTCAGTTCATGGACTCTGAGCAGTCAACACAAACGCTGGCTTGGCGCTCAATGAACTATTTCTTTACTTCTTTTACATGGAGGGAAGAAAAGAAGTGTTCGTTCCCCTTCCTGTTTGAGAAGCAAAACCACTTCCTCGTGTGGGCGTCTGTCTGCTAGCGAGGACGGCCTTCTCCTGAACTCCCTTCAACATCCTGCTCAGAGCTTCTCTTCTCTCCTCTCCTGATCTGATCTCTGTGTCTACAGCCTGTAAACAGTATCGAGACGCACGTGGACAGGGAAATATTTGTTCAGTTAATCTCTCAAGACAGGAACACTTACAGGAACTCACAAACATGCGTGATGTGGACCACACATTAAGAGACAGGAGGCTGCATTCCACATAGTGTGTAGTATATTTCTTTTATTTCTAACAGACCATTTACATAAAATTCTCCTTTTAATTTAACTCCTCTCCGGGTCCCCTACAGGTCCGGAGTACCAACGATCAAATGACACATTGCTGGAGAACCAGCTTTGGCAGAGAATTTAAAAAAAAAAAAAAAAAAAAAAAAAAGGAAAGAAAGAAAGAAAGAAAAAGAAAACGACCCTTAACCCTTTTTCCATTTTTTGTGTTTTTCCCCCCCACACTTTTTTTTTTTTTGTTAAAGAGTGTCATGTCAGCTCACAAACTGGTCAGTGCTTTCCCCCCCTTCAGTTAAAAACTTTCAGAAGTGTTATCGGAGATCTCCTTGTTAGTCTTCAAGCCATCGTTGCTAGCGCAGCGTCATGCTAGTTCAGAGCGGGTTCTGTTACATGATCCGCAGGCCTTGGATAGAAGACTCTAAAGTCTGGGGAAAGAAAAATAAAAGAGGAGGAAATAAATCAAACAGGTCAGTGTGAGAAATTGGAGACATCTGCATCATGTGTGTGTGTGTGTATATATAAATAAATAAAATGGGCTATAAGTGAATAAGTGGAAGATCTGAATTTCACAGAGCGCCAGCTCCAATCACGGCCGCACGTGGAATGCGAGAGCCTTGTGGAGTTGTGTTGGGAAAGTATTTTGATTTGTCTGTGCACACAAAATAATTTGCAGAACAGGAATTAAGAGTTAAACGTTAAGAAATAAAGCACATCTTTTGCATGTGCAAAGGAATTGGACAGGTTTGGGGAAGCGCTGGGGGACATTTTTATTTGGTTCGCACGGGCAAAACAAAACTACATCCGTGTTGATGCTCTCATCGCATGGGGCGGCAACTTCTCAGAGGTGGGCAAGTGTGATACCTGATTACACACTCCAGATCAACCCTGTTCCTGGAGATCAACCTCCAACCATAATCATGCCCACCTCACTGCCATCCCAGTCACTGCCTGAAGAAGTTCCTGGGTGACTAAAAGAGCCGTGTTAGATTTTGGTTGGAGATGAAACCTCTCTCTCGGAACTGGGGACCACTGATCTACAGAAAATAATCCATCATAAATTAGTCTGAAGGTTTGCTTGTTTATTTATTGATTGATTTTTTTGGCTCGTTGTTTCAGACCACTGAGGTCCTAATTTCTCCATTTTGTTCACCTGATAACTCCCACCCACATCCCAGCTCCCCCTGTCATGTGACAGCTACTAAAACAGGCAGTGTGAAGGCTGGCATGTGCGTCACCTGACGCAGGTGAAAAACGAAACCGAGCTATCTGTCCTCTTTTGCAATACAAGAGCTCAGAGACGTGAGTGACGGCTAGTGCCGACTTGTTTGAGGGCGAGAGTCCTGTTGTGTAAAATGAGCATTATTGAGGACTGCAGGAAGACCACTGGCTGCACACCTGCTGTCGAAGTAAGCACTCACCTTCTGAGCGGCGCAACAGAAAATCTTTAGCTCCATCGTCGGAATTCTGATGATGCCAAAGCCATCTGTGGCCTGGAGCAAGACTGGCCCGTGCTCAAAGACAGGGAGGGGTGGCACACTTTAATTAGAGTGAATCGCAGCAACACTAGCCAAACATTAATGAGGTCATGAATATGGAGCTGGCCATGGAGCTCTTTCCTCCGAGTGCATGACGCTGCCCCTGACATTGCATCTTTGCCCTGTCCGGTAGCCGTCTCGTCATGTCATAGGGGAGCGCTACGTGATGTGTGGGAATTGGTCATGACCAAAGATGGATCAGTTACACAATAAGCAGAAGTACCACCGTGGACGCCATTTTGATAAGTCCACCGTAACTTATCTGTTCCGGCAAACAACGGCTAGCGCCACCTCTTGGAAAACATATGCTAAACTGTTCAAAGTTCTTCAAGCAGTCATGAGGAGGTTAATTGTTGTCAATACTATCTGAGATAACAAATCAATGTCTGAAGTCAAATGTGATCCAAGATGTTAATCGATATCCGAGGCTTCAATCAAATGGGGCTGATTTTGCAGTGTCGCTGCATGTAGTTGAACTTACCTCAATTGGGCTCCAATTATTGAGGAAAAAAAAAAATCAAACAATCCGCTCAAATAATCTATTGATGCCATCTTAACACAGGATGTCAGAATTTCTCATAATGCAAACAAGGCTGATACATCAAAACAAGAAACAAGACGATTTCAGAAAAATGCCGCATGTTTCCCACGGTATCCGGCCTCTGGGACGAAAGGGCAGCTTACCAAAATGGCGCTCATAGTGTCGAACTTCCGTACTTCCTAATTATCAACGTATTTTCCGGCCAGTAATCTATCTTGCGTGTAGTGCTTTAGAATCTTTGGTCATGACTACCATTTTCCCCCCAAAAATAAGACGGGGTCTTATGTTAATTTTTGCTCCAAAAGAGGTGTTAGGGCTTATTTTCAGGGGATGTCTTATTTTTCCATGAACAATCAATGTACAATATGATTGTTACCCCTACACACAGACACACACACACACACACACACACACAGTACTTTAATTCATGCAAGTGCGTTCTCTTTGGTATAACCAGGGTAAGCTACACGTGGTAAACTGTTATGATGTATTTCACCATCCCAAGATGCGATTTCGTATACGGTTGCTTTGTGTTCTCTTGACAGTACTAAAAAATTTATACAGTTATATTTTAGATGGAAATTTAGCTGAATTTACTTTATTATTTATGTTAGAAAATTAGTAAACCATTTTTCATCATAATTTAGCACTAAAATGCATGAAAACATACTGCTGTGGAAAAAGCAAAAAAAAAATAATAATAATAATAAAAATAAATAAAAAATATGCACAAGATATTTGCGGTTTTCCCAAATTTGCAGGACTTTCCATGAGCAATTATTAGTCAGGTTCCAAGAATAAAAAAAACCCACGAACGTCCAAGGCTGCGAACTCTGAACCACGCCTTCGCGGGGGTCGACCAGGCGCCCGCTTGGGGTAATTACTAGGGCTTATTTTTGGAGTAGGGCTTATTTTTGGAGTAGGGCTTATATTATGAGCACCCAAAATAATCATGCTAGGGCTTATTTTCTGGGTAGGTCGTATTTTTGGGGGGAAATGATACACGTCAATACTTAAGGAGGGTTTAAAAAAAAGAAGAAGCCATTTTAAAAAACAATACAAACCTTAAAGTCCCATATGGTCATCGCTCCGTCGATTCCTGTAGTGCAGAATTTGCGACAATCTCTTTTGTCTCCTTCATATATAGACACTTGGCTACAAGAGAATGAGGATCATGTTAAAGTATAAACAAAAACACTGCATATTATTATTTTTTTAAATCCACACTAATAGCTTAGACACGCCGACATTTTTTTTTTACGCTGTATGACGTATGCCTTCGCGTCCTGCCTAATTCTGACGCCATATTTCATTTCTGTAGTTATCTTGAGGGAGGGACACGTTCAGTGAGTAAGAATGTGATATTTCTTTCTAGTGATGTCTAGTGATGGGCCAGATGGGGCCCAGGTAGACACGTGTCCATCGGAGGCACTTTTTGAGCACCATTTCTCCCAGGGTTGCGCCAGACTACACGCATGACTGATGGAAACATTACTTTTAGCCAAACTGTGCTTCATAGAGTACTGGGGGGGGGGTCTTATACGGTCTATTTTATTATTATTATTGCTATTTTTAACTAATGGTTGTCGTAGATGCTTTATGACTTCGACATTATTGGGTCAATGTCTGGTCATTTTCATTGCCAAACTTTACTTTTCCACCTAAAATTGAACGTCGCAGAAAACTGTTTATATATTAGTAAAGAAAAAAAAAAACAAAAAAAAACCCCACACACATTATGTAAGAGCCCAACAAAACACACTCCTGATGCATTTTTAAAGACAGTCCCGTCATACTAAGTGTCGTCTTAGTTTAAACATTTTCGTTTTGATTTTGAAAAATAAGTGCACTTATTTTTCGAGGCATCTTTCTGTCCTTGTACTCAAGACAGAACCATACCAGCTTTATGAATAAATAAAGACTCTTTAACAGATACATATTTCAGCAGTTGCTTTTCAATTACAACGCCATAAAAATGTGTATGCCATGCTGTAAATGGATACACATCAATATTTTGAAAACATGCTATAAAAAGGATGGTTGTGTCACACACTGTTGGGAGGGGGGAAAACAACCCAGAAAATTCCTCTTACTGCGGTGTTTCTGCTCCGAACCGAGAGCCCAAGACTTACGTGATGCTGTTCTGGTGAAGGGTCTCCAGAGTGCTATTGCGGTCCTCGGTAGTGGCTCGCTTGTCCATGTTGCGGAAACGTTCCATGGCAGAGATGTTGCGCTGGATGCTCTGCTTTGGAATGTCCAACTTGGATATGAAGGTCAGGTTTCCACCGTCATCGAAACTGAACAGCATTGGGCAGCAGTCATGACCCTTTAGAGAAGACAATAAAAATAAAATTAACCCTTAAAAAATTTAAACTAAGCAAACATGCGATCACTGCGTGAGGTGCAATCACACCTACCGCTGCGACGATGTTGTTCTCAGACACGAAGCTCACACTCAGAAGAGCAAGGAACTCTGTCTTCAATGGGCTTGGCCTGAAGAAGCACGAGAACCTTCAGTAACCTTTACACACCACCAGGAAACATGAGCTTTATAACACAGAGCAAAGCAGTGAGGTCAGATGCTCACGTTGAACTTTTTGTGGGATCCACCACGGTCACAGTGCTGTCATGGCTGACCCAGGCCAAGCGATTCCCACTGGCAGAGAAACACACACTGTGGACCCATCCTCCACTGCCTGCTCCACCAAACTCAGCCATCACCTGGCCAAACGGCATCTTGGATCCCCATGGAGTTGGAGCTGGCTTCTCATCCACCTCCTTGATGTACGCAGAAAACACCCTTGGAACAAAAGATGGCCATCAGATGGAGACGGATATGGACACACACACAGCTCAATAAACTGGACAAGTAAACTGACGCTCAAGACGGAGGGAACACAAGGAAGGCACTGACCGCTTGCTTGCTTGTTAAACACGTGTATACAAGTTGGCTGGTGAACATAGCCTTCAGTCATGTCGCTTGAGGCAGTGCTACACACCGTGACACTGTCCTTGAATTACCAAACTAACATCGTGTCTAAAAGAACATGCGTGCATGCTGTTCTAGACCTACTGCATCCCCTGTCCTAACGCTAGTCTGTTTTTGTTATATTTGGTGCTTGAATTCTAAAATCCTCTTCAACACCAACAATGTCTGTTTTGAGTTAATGGAACTTTGGAATTTCCTAGCTTTGGGAATTTTGTTTACACAATGCTTTCTTTTTTTTCTATTTGAGATACAGATCATGTTGACAATCATGACAACAGCACGAGGTTCCAAAGAGAAACAAAGCTCGGCGGGCTGCTTTACGGGTGAAATCGTTAAACTAGAAAATTTGACTTGAGAGGTTTTAGCTCTGATGTGCCATCTAGTGGATACCGCTTACAATCCTGCAGATGTGCACAAGACATGGAAGGGAAAGTGTGAACAATGCCGACGTGAGACCTTTAGGACGAAACAGCGTCATGCAGATGCCATATCATGATCACATCTATGCGTCCCCAAGATCGAAAATTTGCTCACATAAAAACCCTAACCTTGTTACCATTTCTAACAATCTAATTTGCAATTAAAAAAAAGCAATAAATATTTACCTCTATAAATAATGGCTCTTAAAACGTTTACACTTTCAATCAAGATATAATAAATACTTTTTTATGCATTTCCATATCTAAGGGACGTACAACAACAACACTTTTCCATATAGCGCCTTTCAGAAGACATGAACTCGCTTTCCTCGTGAAAGACATGCGAAGTGTCTTACCTGCATTTGAAGTCACATGACCCAGCTGCCAGAAGCACATTGTTTGGATGCCAGTCAAGACTGAGGACAGTAGAGCGAATAGGCTTCTTGATATGTTTGCTCACCCACCTTAAAGATAAGAGACCAACACTAGGCGTGAGACTCGATCTCGTGTTTACATTTTTAAAATACCTAAGGTCTGTTTCTGACCAGCAGTGTTCAAAATTTTCTAGCTCAGTAAAGATTTCTGAATGCCCAACACCCTCTTTTTGATTTATTTTACTTTTATTTTAAAATTCAAGCTACTGTAGATCATGACAACCATCACGACAATGGCACAAAGTCCCGCGAGGCTTCACGCTGATCTCCCGCTCAAAGTGTTTCCCATGGGTGAGTGCATCGGACTCACCAGTCGTTTTCAGACTCGAAGTAGCAAACAGATATGAGGCGTGCTCCGCTACCCACGGCAAACTTGTTCTCCAGCGGAGACCACTTCACGAACGTGGCCGCGCGGTTGATCCTGAGGATGACGAGAGTGGGCTTCCACACGCCGTCCTTCTGGCTCCACACGTAAGCGTTGCGATCTGCTCCGCAGGTTACAATCCGATCGCTTTTAGGAGCCCAGTCAATGCCTTAACACATGCGGGATAAACACTGCACCATATAACAATACAATTCTCCATATTTCACATGCTAACTGGGACTGGATTATTAACCATTACACACGATGACTCGGATTACCTGTAATGTGCCCATTGTGTTCTTTAAGCTCATGGGCTTTTATCCATTGATTCCCACTCTTCTTGTATATATGGACCTCATGATTGTTTGGACTTATAGCGATTTCTAGGGAAAAGAAACCCAGGACAAATTAGTCTCTCCGGTGGAGAGAAAACATGGTTTAAAAGCTCAAGATGAGTGAACACATGGCTTACGAGTCCTGTCCCTGTTCCATGCATGGCACGTGATGGGCTCCAAGAGAAACTGGTGGAGTGACATTTCCTTCTTTTGTAGCTCTGTAAAAACAAGAACAATTATTATTACTATTATTATCATCATCATTATTTAATAGACACCTAAACATGTCAGTGTTCCCACTTAAAGAGAACATGTCAAGAATATAAAGATTACCAAACATGGACTTCCTGCTACACACAAGATAGATAGATAGATAGATAGATAGATAGATAGATAGATAGATAGATAGATAGATAGATAACAGACGGGCTGGGTTACAGAGAGCTGCTTGAACCAGCAGAACAAGTCTTTCAGTCAGTGGCCTGCTGTCGGTTTCAGGGCGTGGAGCTACTCCAGCTGCTTATCATGTAGTTTAGCCGGTTAGCTAATCTGACGGCTAGTCTGCACCGGCGGCTAGCTCACACGCTAACATGCTAACGTCGTCAACTTGACGCTGAATCCCGAGCTCCTTTCTTTAGCCAAGTTAGCGAGCTACATCTATTCAACAAAACGGGAAAACAGAAGACAAAAAGATATCTCAGAACAGCGCCGACAAACAAACCCAGACACGGTTAACATGTGGAGCGGGACAGAAATGAAGTCGTTTGCCGAAGCTAACAGAGGAAGGCCGGGCACAGGGATTGGCTCTGCCCACTTCCGTGATACTGGATTCGGGGTGAGAGAGCTGCCGAGAGCGGCGCCCAAGGCCTCGGGCTTCGGTACTCCACAATACAACACACTTACACCTGAAGAGTTGGTCTAGTGTTGGGAAATTTCCACTTCTTGTGTCTGTTGTTGTTGTTTTCTTTTCTTTTTTTTTCTTTATTTTTTCCTCTGGACGGACTTGAATTCGCGGACTCTGGCCAGTCGACACGAATTCACTCCGACTGCTGCTGCCTCTGTGTGTGGAGCTCAGCGTCCCAATCTCAGCCTGTCAGGAATACAGGAAATGGCAGCGGTGCACCACTGCGCATGCGTACGCACAGGACTCGCGGGATTGGCGTCACTGCGCATGCGTGCACACAGGACGCCCAGGATCGGCGTCACTGCGCATGCGTGCACATAGGATTCGCAGGATGAGCATCACTGAGGATGGGAGATTACCAGATCCGTAGACAGATAGGAGGGGGGCATATTTAGGAATGAGGACTTTTATACACACTGTGTGCACCCTTGGGTGGCACGGTGGTGCCCCTGCAGCATGCAGGAGAGAAGGGAGAGAAGAGTCTGCATGTTCTGTCTGTCTGGGTTTCCTCCGGGTGCTCTGGTTTCCTCCCGCAACCCAAAAACATGTAGAGTCGGTCAGCTGGCCACTCAAAATTACCAATAGGTGTGAATGGTTGGTTGTTTTATGTCTCTGTACTACACTGGGGTTTTGGTTTTTTTTTAAATATTCTATTTCCTACAGTAACAAATCACCATGCAAACAAGAGTACACACTACATACCAAGAGGGGAAAAAGGTCAAAGTTGCCATATTGCATTACATCTCAGCAGCAGAAAGTTACATAAAGAGATCCATCTATTTCCATGCTGCTTAATCCTGTTCAGGGTTGTGGGGGAAGCTGGAGCCAATCCCAGCTGACTTCGGGTGAGAGGCGGGGTACACCTTGGGCAGGTCTCCAATCCACTGTAGGGTGACACACAGAGACAGACAACCATTCACACTCACATTCACATCTACGGGCGATTTAGAGTAGCCAATTAGCCTAATCCCCTCTGTGTATGTCTTTGGACTGTGGGAGGAAACCAGAGTACCCGGAGGGAACCCACACGGACATGGGGAGGTACCCAGCTTTCCACAAAGAAAGCCGCCCAGGTCGACCCCTGAGATCGAACACAGGACCTTCTTGCTGTGAGGAAACAGTGCTGACCACCACACCACTGTGCCGCCAACATAAAGAGATTCAAGAGAGTAAATATGGGGTATGTCCGGATAGCTTTTCTATTTTTTACACTTTGATACAGATTGAAGATAAAGATTCACCCTGATGACCACACCATGGAGACCAGGGGGTTGTTCTCCTTTCAAAATTATGGCAACCAATAGAGGGTAACTAGCACCAGAGATTCTCTGTCAGATGCATGTTAATCAGAAAGGCAGACGCCATATAGATTATATTCAGTCCACACACACACACACACACACACACACACACACATACACACACACACACACACACACACACACACACATATATATATATTAGAGTAGCCAATTAGCCTAATCCCCTCTGTGCATGTCTTATATAGAAACCCATTCAGTCATTTGGTAGGCAGAAATTGTTCTGTTTGCAGGGTAAAAGGGTACAATAGTCTGTAACTAATGTTCTGTCAGTTCTGTCAATCTGTTTTATGAATGTTATTCCTGACTTTAAAAGGTACGAGGTCTGAAAGGTATTTTGGTTTATTTTAGAGTGCTGTTACAAGAATACTGTCCAGATTGAATATTTCGGTTATGGTAGCATCAGCAGATATTTACTAAGGAACCAGCTAGAATTTTCGAATTATTTGAATACATTCTTTATACACACAGCATCGACTAACACAATTTAAAATAGTGCATAGGTTATATTATTCTAAGAGCAAACTTGCCCGGATTTACCCTGGAACAGACTCGATGTGTTCAAGATGCAGGCAAGGGGAAGCCACTTTATATCATATCTTCTGGACAAACCCTGCTCTGTGGCCATATTGGTCATGCAACATTTAGTTCTGTATGTGAAAAGAGGCTTGAACCGGACCCAGCAGCCGCCACGTTTTGGAGCTGTATTAGTCGAGTTATTGCTGTCATCAGACCAGAGGGAGGCAGTAGGCTTTTGTTTGCTGTTAGCAAAGAGGCTCATACTGCATGTCATGTCATATTTAAGCCTGGAAAAATCCAAAGATTGTGTTAGAGGGAAAAGCAGGAAATTAACAATTAATAAACAATTTTTTTATCTATCTATCTATCTATCTATCTATCTATCTATCTATCTATCTATCTATCTATCTATCTATGTATCTATGTATCTATCTATCTGTCTGTCTGTCTGTCTGTACTTTACCTTGCCTTTGAATTGGTTTGTTCAGTGCCACTCAGACTTAAAAATACCCAATACAAAAATCTATAATAAATCAATAAATTTCCCCCAAACTCGAATCCTTCTTTTGCACCAATAGTCATTTTTTTGCCACAGACAACTGAAAATAGCAAATAGCATTCTTGGCAGAAAGTCATAGAATCTAACGGTGATTTGCTGTGAAGATGAACTCGATGTACTATTACAGAAAATCGCAAATAAATTTTGTTCAAAAGGCCACAAACGTTGGCACCAGCCTAAAGAAAATTTGAAGAATTTTCAAACATGACAGAATCTGGTTTCTACTGATTCTGTCTGATTGTAATCTTTGGCCACACTGCCAGAATTTTCCCAGAAATATCAGGACCTTCAGAAGATTATATATATTTATTAATATGATATTATATATATTTTCAGACCTATTGAGTGATACAGTGCCGTGAAAAAGTATTTGCCCCCTTCCTGAATTCCTCTGTTTTTGTTTATTGACAACACTTAACTGTTTCTGATCTCCAAACAAATTCAGTATAACACAAAAGCCAACCTGAGTAAACATAATACACAGTTGTCAAGTTATCTTGTGATTTACTGATGAACAAAATCTTCCTAAAACCAGTATCACCTATGTGAAAAAGTAATTGCCCCTTAGGCACTCATTGAACCAAATATAATTATTAAAAGGTTTCAGTTAGGCTGCCCACTCCCAAGATAGATTACTGCCAGTCCTTCTGAATCTAGACATCATTTAAACACAACCTTGCCAGCAATGTGATGTTCCCTGAAAACCTCAACAAACAGCACACTCGGTCTCGATCAAAGGAAATCCCAGAAGATCTGAGAAAGTAAGTTGTTAAAATATATCAGTCAGGAAATGGTTACAAATCAATCTCCCGAACTCTGGGAGTCCAGAGAACCACAGTGAGAGTCATCACCTCGAAATGGAGGAACCATGGAGCAGCGGTAAATCTTTGACCTAGCAATCATACTCCAAGAGTGCATAGAAAACTCATCCATGAAGTCATAAAAGACCTCAGAAGAACATCTAAGGAGCAACAACTCCAGTCTTATGATCACATGAAGAATGAAGATATCTATTATTTTATATGTTGCATTATTAAATAATTGATTAACAGACATGGTAGGATTTGCTTAGGGTTTATTAAGAGTTATTTAGCCAGTGATGATCTCATGACAGGAAAGTGACAAACACAGGTGCACTCTCCATCGTTGATATGAGACTGCAGCTTCCCCCAGTCGTTCCCCAGGACTGAAGAGATGCTTCTAAAGAGCTTTTGATGCAGTAGCTTAAACACATTCAAACACAGCCTTTTTAAGGTAACACACAGAACACGTTAGACAAACAATTAAAACTACTTTTAGACCATTTAAGACTTCTTCAGTTTATTTTGTAAGACTTTTGTTTTTCTCTTCAGTCCCATCTGCGGCATAGGAATCCTTCAGGTGGGGAACGAGTGCTGGTTTGTTCGTTACTCTAGGAAAGAAAAAGCATGTCAACTTGAAATTCATGCAAAGTCACCACTGTAATAATTCCATTATGAAAAAGGGATGTGATGGTGGTGCGAACCTCCTGCATGGGTTAAGACTCTTACTCCTCAGAGGAACTCTTAGATGTTTTAGTGACCTGTACGATCTCGACATTCGTAAAGCCCTTGCTCACTGCAGCGCGGTTCCTGGTGCGGAGCTTGTTCAGCGCCATCTCTGCCATGCCAGCTCTTTCCTCAGCATCATCGAGCTCATGCACAGTCTTCCTGTACTTGGACAGGCTTGTATTCATTTGCTCCTCCTGTAGGCGCACAAGATAAATATCTTTTAAAGGTAGGTACAGTGGAACCTCTGGTAACGAACGCTTCCGAACATGAACAAATCGGTTCCTGACCAAAAAATTCGCCAAAATTTTGCATCTGGTCATGACCACGTAATCAGGTGCTGAACAAACACAGCCCCGGCTTCGTACGCGCCAATGTTTTCCCATTTTCTGTTTGCATATTGCACAATTGTGTATTGCGTACCTAACAAAGACGCACGTGTCCCTGTAATTGGTCTCGGTCAGACGTGTGTTCATTGGCTGTACAGTAACCTCCTCCCCGCCCATCTTCCTCCTCACTTCCTTAACGGCAGAAGTCGACTCATGCAAGGTTCGTTTTCTCGTTTGTTTGCAGTGTTTTTTTTTATAATTAAGGATTGTTCAAACTTTGATTTTTTTCTGTGCTTAAAACTCATTAAAAAAATGTTCAATGCATTTTTTCGTTGTGTTTCTCTGCATTTTGCTCTATAACCTTCATTATGGGTCCCAAGAAAGTGGAAATGGTAGTGAGAGTAAGAAGCCTAAGCGTATAACAGTT
>JAQLOM010000023.1:14853093-14867387 GCA_030068315.1 Chrysichthys thysi
AAATGTTCTGTGCATCATTATTGGTGTTGTACCAACTTGACATGAAAAACCAATAAAATATATTGCAAAAAAAAAAATAAATAAAAGGCTATATGCAAAGGCTTTATATAAGCAGAAGAGGAACATATCTGTCTGACGGACCTTCTCTCAAGCATCTTCTTAAACTCAATTCTCATGAGCATGCCCCATAGACGTGCCTGCAGCATGGTCATGATCTTAGCCAGGCGCTCATCTCGCATGTCCTCAAGCTTAGCCAGGACTCCAGCACGGAAAAACACCTGCAATATAAAACCTTTAATACATCCTACAGTGAGATGTTTTTACCTCTGACGCACTGTGGTCCTACGATCATACCTTAGTATGTCCTATCTTGTACTCCATGTTATCCAACCCAATTGAACCTAAAATCAACTCAGAGGCCTTTTTGTTGTCCACAAATCCCTTTGGGATGACGTTGGGGTTCAGGATGTGATACCTGTGGAAATGGTTAACTATTATAAGGCATGGAAAAATAAACTGCTGACAAAAACCAGATCAACACTGGACAGAAAAATAGATTTCTTTAAACTTATGATAAAAAGTAGTTTTTGTTTTGCATTATGCCAACTTTAACAATTTCAGGAAGGGTTGAAGTCGAGCCAGAGTTCATCCTGGGAATCCTGGGATCACACACTTTCACATTTAAGGACAATCTAGTGTAGCCAATCTACCTAATGGCATGTTTCTCAGATATAGGAAGAACCCTGAGTTCTTCATGTCCTACATGGACACAAGGAGGACATAAGAAGGTCCACACACAGCAACAGTGACGGAGACGAGACCACCTATACTGAGTCCAATTCAAGACCAAGACTTTAAAGGGTCAAGTTCAAGTCAAGACCAAGACTCTAGGATTTTGGGGCGGTTGAGACCGTGTCTTTAGAGGACGCAAGACCAAGACCAAAAAAAAAGTCTGTTTACAAGACCATGGATTTAATTAAACTTATTTATCATTACCCCTGTTAATATCCATAAGTGAAATTTCAGTTTGGTACACTCTACATCTCCGGCTCCTATGTATCATCGAACATCTATTCTCCTCATATGGACATGGTTTTCCGGTCTTCCCTCTAACATTTAGAGTCCAACCCATGCTGTTCTACTCCAAGACCAATTGAGTAGAATTGCTTTCCTAGTAAATGAACAGGTGGTATTTAGGCCAGTCCCAGGACCAAGACCCGACTCGAGTATGACAGCACTACACAGTAACTAGTAACATGAACTCAGGACTCGACAGTGGAACCTGGATCCGTGCGGCGGTATAAAATGTAATTGATTTCTTTATTACTTCCAACATTGTTATTTGCTTTTTATTCTATTGTTGATGTCAGAACAGAACAGAACTGACAAATAAATTAAACAAATAATATCCAATATCAAACTATAAGACATGGTCTGGGTAATGAGCCGGATGTTGTGTATACAGGTTGTGTATCAAAGCCATAGTGGATGAATTGTAGTAACTCTTGGTCAAAATGTTCTCCTTCAACAGAAATCTCCAAAACATTGGTGGATCGGTTTTGAAAATAAACACTATATAGCCAAAAGTTTGTGTACCCCTGACCGTCACACCCATATGTGATCCTTCCTCAAGTGTCCTGCACAGATCCCTGACCTCAACCCCACTGAACACCTTTCGGATGACCTGGAACACCCACTGCCTGCTCCCTAGACCTCCTCACCCAACCTCAGTGCCTGACCACAGTAACAGTCTTGTGTTATGCTCCAAAATCTAGTGGAAAGGCTTCCTGGAAGAGTGGACATTATTGTAGTAGCAAATGGGGGACTCAATCTGGAATGGGGCGTTCATCAAGGACATGGGATGTGATGGGCAGGTGTTTAAATACTTCTGACCACATAATGTTCATTCATCTGATGTTGGTGCTGTATGAGAGTGGAATACCTTTGCTTAAATTCAGGGTACTGCAGTCTATTGGGAAAGCCTTTTCTGCAAATGCGGATTCCCTCCAGTACACCGTTACAAGCCAGCTGGTGCAGGATTAACTTTGCATCACAAACACCTGGTCAAACACAATGGCTTACATGAGCACGCTAAACCCACATAATACTTCTAATAGTACTTTGTATGTATTACATGTCCTCATTTGACAAGAAGTTACCACACCAAGCCAAAGCTCTTAATAATTCTATGTTTTAGATTTACCAGATTGTTTGAATTCATTGGGTACAATGCAGCGAACAAAATGGGGTGCCGTGCTTCGCAGGGTACTCATCAGTTTGCTCAGCTGCTCCTTTTGTTGGAAAATGAACCAAATATAGTAAAGGACAGAACATAAATTAAAAAAAAGAATCATTTTAAACAGGATAACTCCTGGTACCCTGTAGAAAGCTGATACAGTCAGGAAGGAAGAACCCTTTTTCTGCTTTTTGGCTCCTGCAGCAGCTTCCTCTTCTTTAAAGAGTTGAGCTAGGAGGGACATGGAGGACTTTTGGTACAGACCGACCACCGTCTCATTCAGTGGGTCCTTATTCTTCTCCAACCAGCCTGAAATATTGTATCCCACCTAGAAAATGGATTCAAGCCACAATGAATATAACCTAACACTGGGGGAATATTGAAAGTATATCTAGAAGTAGACTCACTGTGCCGGCGTAATGAATCAGCTCAAAGTGCGCTTCTGGACCTTTCTTAGCACTTTTGGGTTTCAGAAAGTTAGAAGACTTGCCCAGATGATTGTCATACAAGGAAGCCTTGAAAGTGGAATCTGTGGCCTTGGGGAACACGCATTGCTCCTCAAGGATGGAAAAAATACCCATCGGCTGAAATACAGGAGAAGATCAGCAAGACAGTGGTGGAACCTGGTGAACTGAATAAAGTGATAAGTAAGAAAGCGCTTGGGAACCTTTTCCAGCAAATCAATACAGGCCTGCAGGTCAAGCCCAAAATCTATAAAGACCCAGTCTATCCCCTCTTTCTTATATTCCTCCTGTTCCAGGACGAACATGTGGTGGTTGAAAAACTGTTGCAGCTTTTCATTTGTGAAGTTGATGCACAGCTGCTCAAAGCTGTTAAACTGTGAAAAAACCCCAAAACAAAACAAGAATTGAACAGTGGAGGTCTCTACTGAGATATAATATTACCTGGACCAAACAGGCTATCAGATGCCGCTTTGACACCACTGGTCAGAGCATTGCGGAATGAAGGAATTCCTTCCCCAGTGCTGTTTCAGCCATGGAATGATGCCATGAACACTAACACCTACAGGGCAATTTAAAGTAGCCAATGTGCCAAAGGTGCATGTCTTTGGACTGTGGGGGAAACCAGAGTACTCCGAGGAAACGCATGCAGGCAGGGGGAGAACATGCAAAGTCGCCCTGGGGATCAAACCCAGGACCTTCTTGCAGCGCTGACCACTACACCACCATGCCACCGAGACATAACATACGGCTCATAGAACGGTTACAGAATAGTTACCTCAAAGATTTCAAAGCCAGCAATATCCAGAACGCCGATGAAGAACTGGCGCTGCATCTTGGTGTCCAATGTTTTATTAATCCTGTGCACCATCCACTTGAACATTCTGTCATAAATGGCTTTAGCCAGAGCTCCAATGGAATAGACACATTGGTCCTGGTTCTGACCTTTGGTCACAAACTCATTCCCAACTTTAACACGAGGCCTGGTGATTCCTTTCTGCAAGTCTCCAGAGTTGATTCCCATGAGATGGGCAACTTTGTCAGCCACTAAACACAGATTATCTCATTATCATATGATTACTTTACAGCTAGTGCTCTATCAGCTTTAGTTTAACTCGATGGCATGTGCTTACCCTCAGTGGTGTCAACATCAGCCTGTTCCTCTCTTGCTTTTTGCTTGAATTTCATGTTACCGAAGTGCATTATGCCTGCGGTTAGTTTGTAGATGCTCATTTTCTCCTCAGAAGTAAAGCCGAGAACATCAAATGCCGTCTATGAAGAAAAAACAGGAATCAATGAGTTAGCGTATTTTTTTTATTTCCTCTAATAGTGAAAAGTGTCAAAGGCTGTTAGTGGTTCATTTGGGCTTACATCAGTAAGCATCAGTTCTTCACCATCATCCATGTTATCCACAACTGTGACTCCCTGACAGATCCAGACATATTGCTTGGGATCAGGGGCCAAAAGAAGATTTTCTGAAAAACAACAAGGGACTTATAAATCAATAAGATAGACAATTACAGATTTTTCTTTTCTTTCTGTGCCTCATCGAAATAGGCAGAAATGGAACTATAAGACTAAAGAGCAGAATGCTTGCTCTAATAAACTAATGATAACAGGTCACACATCTACCCCAGAAACGACTGAGCAGCCTGTTACCTATTGTTCCTAGACATATGTTAAAATGGCCAGAATTTCAATGTTACTCTTCAGTAACGGTGTCACGGTGGATCCAGAGCCTATCCCAAGAACAGTGGGACCAGGAAGCAGGAATGCACCCTGGATTGGTAGTAATCCTCTCAAACGCATAGTTTTGTGAGATCAAATCAGGGTCAGGATTGAATCTGGAAGGTGGCAATGATAACTTCTGTCCCACTATACCACCTCATATACACTATGCAGCCAAAAGTACCGGTAGGTGAATACCTGACCATCACACCCATATGTGGTAAGTCTCAATCTGTTGACACAAAGCTGGAAGCACACCATTGTATAGGAGATCTTTGTATGCTGTAGCATTTAAATTTCTCTTCACTGGACCGTAAACCCCTTCCAGCATGGCAATGCCCCTGTACACAATGCTAGCTCCAGAAGGACAGGGTTTGAGAAGGTGAGAATGTCCTTCACAGAGCCCTGATCTCATCCCCACTGAACACCTTTGGGATGAACTGGAGCCTCCTTGCCCAACATTAGTGTTTGGCCTCACTAATGCTCTTGTAGTTGAATGAACACAAATCCCTAAAGCCATGCTCCAAAATCTAGTGGAAAGCCTTCCCAGAAGAGTGGAGCTTCTTATAATAGCAAAGTGGTGACTAAGTCATGTTAATACACGTGGTTCTGTAATGGGCACATTGGTGTGATGGTCAGGTGTCCACATATTTTTGGTCATATAGTGTAGGTGTAAGAAGCTTTAATATAAAGCTAATGGGTTGCATTTTAAACGTATAGTCGTAATATAGTGTGCTGGAGTGCAGAGTCAAATCCACAAATGATGTAATCACTAACAGATGATTACCTTTAATGAGCATATGTCCAATAAATAAATAAATAAACAGACAAATTAACACACCCAGCAGTTCTGGTTTCCTCCCTGACAGAAGCTGGTAAAAGATGTGATAGCTGCGTTCCGCTGCTTGCTGAGAGATGACACGGGATTTCTCCAGAAGATCTTCAAGCAAAACCATATTGTCTCCTTAGAAAAGAGTTTAGTTAAAATTGTATGAAGTGTCGAGAACATTTTAGACACTTACAGCTCTCGATGTCTGCACCAGCCAGCTTAGCTGTTGGTCCAAAGTGAATACGGATAAATTTCCCCTAAAAGAAAAGTTATTCAGAATGAAATGTGGTTTTCATAGTGTATTTTTTGGACCTGGAACGTATATTTAAAAAAAAAAAAAAAACTCCTCACAAAACGAGAGGAATTGTTGTTCCTGATGGTTTTGGCATTGCCGAACGCCTCCAAGACCGGGTTAGCCTGGATGATTTGATCCTCCAGGGAGCCCTGTGACAGAACGTTTTCACCATCAGTAAACTTCAAGCTCTGTTGTTATTCACCCATGCTGAACGTGAGCAAGGGCTATTGTGTTACGCTGGAGAACATCAATCACTTTCACTTGCCTTGGAATCTGGAGCCGGCTTCCCTCCAGTGGCACCCACGTTGGCGAAGTACTGGATGACTTTTTTGGTGTTCTCAGTCTTGCCAGCCCCAGATTCTCCGCTATGGGCAGTAGGATTTTGGAGAAAGGAATTGTAAGAGTAAACTTCTTTTGAAAGTTCTATCACACTTCAAAGTACATATCAAAATACTGCCTTGGAAAAAGCGGGCATATCTGTGATTTTCAAAGAAACTTACGTGATAAGCAACGACTGGTTCTCTTGCTCTAAAATCCGAGACACCAATAATAATGATAATAATAATAATAATAATAATAATAATAATAATAATAATAATAATAATAATAATTTGGATTTACAGAATATTTCTATGAGAACATGAATAAAATGTGAACAAGCGAGGGTTTCTTCCCCACTTACCCATCATCATGTCATGATACGCGTTGTCCGAGATGGAAAAAAGGTGAGGAGGAACCTCACTGCGTTTCTTCCCCTTATACATCTGAGCAACTTTTGCTCCATAAATTGGGAGCCATTTGTACGGGTTCACGGTTACACAGAAGAGCCCAGAGTAGGTCTGTAGAATGCAGCCGGTCACATTATTAGGCTTTTAAACAGTTCAACAGTTTTCACGAGAACTGTTCATGAGATATGTGGACTTACGTAGATCCTCATATGGACGTAGCGTGAACGAAGGTTCTCTAACACGCTGGCTTCATTCAGGAAGGTCAGATTAGCCATGTCACTAGCCTCATAAAACTTTGGTGGGTTCATTTGTTGTGTATCATCCTTCCTTAAAGTGAGTGTCTAAACAAAGAGACAAATAAAATAAAGATAAGCATTCTATTTCAAATGCACAACAGTACCAAAATCCAGGGTGCTCTGGTCAGGTTCACCAGAGACCCGTAATGTGGCATACTGCGTTTTTGGCCGTCTTCACGGTGACTTTGTCACCGTCCTCAGCCTGGATCTCTCCTGCGATGAAGCCTTCCTTATCATCCCTCACCCAGCATGACTTCTTGATGTCATAGGACTTGTTCATGACCTCCAGTTTTTCTTTTTCCGACGGAGCCAGGAAAGGCATGGGGTCCACATCGTCCCCACACTCACCTTTGTAGGCACCTGGCATGTTGGCTGAGTTCGTCTACACCAACCCGGTCAGAAGGGAAACCAGTCACGCAGCTGTATCAGATGAGATACAAAATATAGAAATGACATTTATACAAATTAAGACATGATAAGGAAAATCCAGGTGGTGATTATGGGTCAGTGGTAGCTCAAGGGGTTAAGACGTTGGGCTACTGATCGGAAGGTTGGGAGTTGAAATCCAAGCACCACCAAGCTGCCACTGCTGGGTCCTTGAGCAAGGCCCTTAACCTGTAATTGCTCAGTTGTATAAATAAAATAAATGTAAGTCGCTCTGGATAAGAGTGTCTGCCAAATGACAATAATGTAATGTAATGTAATGTAATCTACCTACCAGAGCAGGGTACAGTGAGCAAGAGCACTTGAAGATGTGACCGGCTGTCCTGGGGACGCTGTTTTATACGAGTTGTGGATATCCTGATTTGGTCATAACTATTAAGAAAGCCATTACTCATGGAATAGAGCTGTTCTGTCTAGGGAACATCTGTTGATTGCCTTGACTTGAGGGAACTCATGCCTTGACCTTTTAGGGTATTAAAAAAAAACCCGTGCTGAAGGTGTTTTTCCATTAGAGACGTCGAACATTAACGAATAACAATGCTAAACTCTTGCATTTAATCAACTTCTTTATTTCTGACATGGAATTCAACCCCATGGTGACTCTTGTCGTCTTTGAATTGACAAATCATGGTCAAAAAAATAATAATAATAAATTCAAACCTACTTTATTGCTGGGTTTTTTTTTTGTTGAAATTTATTGTTTTTGTATCTCTATCATATACAAGAAGAAAACAGAGTTGTATCGTTGCGTGACTACTTATTGAATGAATCCACGTCAAGCGAGTATTCTTGATTGATATTTTTGCTCAAGTAGGAATTTGCACACATTAAAGAAAACCCAGTCCACTTATAGCATCTCAGCGAGTTGCGGTTCCTCAGTTACCGCACTGTCCGCCTGTCTTGTAATGTCAAACAGAACTAGTCACCTTTGATATCTTGCTTGTAATGTCAGGATGTTAGGTTAATCCCGGACACTGGCGCAAAATGCAGCTAAATGATCGACCCTGAGCATGTGTGGACATAATTGGGGTCATTAAGCGTGGTAACGCAAAGCTGCGAACACACACACTGATCTCTGGTTACACTAAAGATATTCTTAACGAGTACATGCATCGGACGAGTATGCCCGTTTGGCAGCAAATTGTGCTAAGGTTATACTCGAACTTCTTAATATAATCATGGGCACAGAGTCTGACCTCCACTGGGACGGAACCCAACTGCCAGCTGTCGAGTGCTGACTGAGATGGATATACAAGGCATACGATTAGAGACGGCCACTGATGGGGCTCAAGCCTGTGGATATCATTAACGGCTTATCAGCAGCGAATAGTCTTTGTGCTCAGAGTTTTCCATCTAAGCCATCTAATCTTATATGGTGACTTTTCATTGTGTTGTTCCAAAATGGAAGAAATTGGCAACGAATGAGGTGTGAGTTTAATTTAATGCCCCTTGCATACATGTAAGCTATGCACTGAGGCCTTTTTGTCTCTGTAATCCCTATACAGTGGAACCTCTGGTCACGAACGCCTCCGAAGACAAAGAAATCAGTTCCCGACCACAAAAATCAGGAGAACTTTTTGCATCTGGTCATGATCATATAAATCCCCGGCCATTTTCCCCTTCCCCTTCCGCTTCATGCGTGCCAATGTTTTCCCATATTCTGTATGCATATTGCGTACCTAACAAAGACGCACGTGTCATCGGTCAGACATGCGTTCATTGGCTGTACAGTAATCTCCTCCTCGCCCATCTTCCTCCTCACTTCCTTAACGCCAAAAGTCGACTCATGCATTACCTAGGTGCCTTTCTGTGTGGAGTTTGCTTGTGGGTTTCCTCCCACAGTCCAAAGACATGCACAGAGGAGATTAGGCTAATTAGCTACTCTAAATTGCCTGTAGGTGTGAATGTGAGTGTGAATGGTTGTCTGTCTCTGTGTGTCACCCTGCGGTGGATTGGCGACCTGCCCTGGGTGTACCCCGCCTCTCACCCGAAGTCAGCTGGGATTGGCTTCCGCCCACGACCCTGAACAGGATTAAGCATCAGAAGACGAATAAACTTCAACATGAATGATATCTTCATAAAAGCTGTATTGCTGTATACACTGCTCTCACGTCTCTACACAATGATGCCCTAATGCAGTTTGGATATTAAAAAATGGGCATAGATACCCACTGTAGAAGTGCGTTTACATTTTTTGGCACCCCTCTGTATATACAGTATACACAGTTTTTATATACAGTGGTGCCTGCGGTTCGCGAACGCTGTGGCCTATGAACAATTTGGTGCGCAAACAAAAATGCATTGGTTTGCGTATAAAATTTGGTCGATGAACAGATTCCTTGACCGATGCCATCCTAACGCTACGTCACCCCAAGCCCCCACGCACTGAGACAACGCGTACGTATGGGTCTCTAGCAGCCGTTAGCGGTGTTCAGACGCGCTCTCTGGCCTTTATAGCCATAAAGTTCAAACAGTAGCCCCCCCAACCCCCCTTCCTCTTTTCCATTCCTTCACACCCGAACTCCTCCTTACAAAGAAAAGCAAAGTGTGAACTTTATTTTACACTACTGTGTTTCTTTTATAATTAATGTATTTTTATATCACAATAATCCCCCGCTATATCGCGGTTCACATTTCCCCAGCTATTCGCAGATTTTATTTAGACCAATCGGAATGCCCTATTCATTTAACCTTGGTTGTGATTGGCTGCTAGCTACGACGCGGACACAACCAGCAAAAAGCAACCAGCATTCACCAACATCCCAGTCCTTCACCCATAGCATTCCTCGTATGTGATTTTTCTACTAATTCGACACAGAATTCACCTCGCTATATGCCCGCAAATGTTTTCTTTATGTGTTTAATTGTGTCTAGAAAGTGTTTAAAGAGTGTGGGAGGATCAATTAGGGCTTAAACTATTTTTAAAAAAGCATTTAGGGGTGGCATCCGTTTATCACGGATTTTCGTCTTTCATGGAAAATCCTGGAACGTGACCCCTGAGAGATTAGAAAGACAAGAGATTACAATATGTTGTGTTTTTCTTTAAAGTTTTTACTATAAAAACCAGAAAATTAACTAACAAAAATTATTATTCGGTAGGCTTGTGAACGAATTAATTGAATTTCAATGCTTTCTTATGGAGAAAATTGCATACAAATTGGTTTACAACCAACCACTTTCCTGGAACGGATTGTGTTTGTGAACCACAGGCACCGCTGTATAATTTGACCCTACACTGGCCATATATAGTAACTCAGCTGACCTTGAATTTTCAACATAAAAACTAACTAAATAAATAAATAAATAAATAAAATGTTGCAATATGGATAGGGTTGAAATTTTGAATTTTCATGTATTTCAATTAGTGCTCTATAAAGCAAAATTTTACACAAAAAATGAAAAAAAAATTAAAATGGACGAACCAAATGCTAAAAAAATTCTGAAATTCATGTAGATAATACAAAGACTCAATTTCTCACTCAAGCTGTTGTCAATACTATCATTTGTAATGAAGATCGTTCTATTATTGTGTCCTCGATTTCTTCCATTTCTGCCGACCTTTCCAAAGATGTACATAATTCACCATTCACAATTCGTAGTTTTCACATCCAGAAGATGGCATAGTTGAGCCATGCCAGCATTTTAGTTTAAACATTTAAAGCAAAGTCTATTTGAGTTTTTCTATTTATAGTCTGTTTACATAGGGCCGGTTTAAAATATTCATCATAAACTCTGCGGTTGTGTGAAACGTATCTCAGAACAGGAGAAAAGCGGTTTCCTTTCCAATCTGTGTTCTGAAAGGTAACACAAACAGTCCATGAAATGATTTCATGAAAAGAAACAGGACTCCAAGGTGGTAAATGAGTGCGTCTTTATTAAACCTACTTCAGATTGCAGTAGACCATCCTGCAGTGACTCCTAATGGGGTATTTGCCCAATGAACCATTTAAATGATACAATTCTCAAGAAACCCCGGGTATATAAACTTAGTGTCGCTGACGTGAATGAATTCAGCTTTACAAATCTCTAATCACGGCTTCAACACGTCATTAAACACAGCAAGGGTAGTCTATATTTGGGAGAAATGCCAGTATTGCATCTGATGTTCACTGCTATGCTTCTTGGGTCAAGCTGGAGCAGTACTGTTTAGCGTTAAATTAAAAAAAAATTTTTTTTTAAATCAAACCAAAAGACATCATGAATAAGCCTGCACAGTGGTTGCTTCTATTTTATTTTCCTTGTATGCTACAATATCTTTTAATACCCAGAGCTTATACGCAGAGCACTTTTTGAAGGTTTTCGAATGTAAAATGGCGTTGCAGGGTATATTATATGCGATCTCAGTGAAAGTTTAAGCAGTGGTCGTGTTAACATTTGACCAACTCTGCAGAAACACACTGCTTAGAATTGATATGGAAATACAGTCAGGGCGTGAAGATCCAGGTCCCACATGGAGGCCATTCCAGCCTACACAAAGGGCTTGACATCCACTGCTTATTATAAGGGAAAAAAATGCAATATTTTTTGTAGCATTATTTTTATATTCAGTAGGCTCGTAGGTGTGATGCAGTGTTGCTGATGATGGTGCGTTTTGATACATAGGAAGAAAAATGATTACTTTCTATTAAAAATATAGTATGTCTTTCCTATCCTTTCTTTCATTCGTGAGAAAGCGCATAAAAGAATTCATTGCTTTCAGCTATTAATTAGTTTTGGGGATCAGGAATGCTTAGATCAAAAATGTTTTTTTTTCTTTCTAATTGATCATTAGACCCATCACTGACGTACAAATGTATAAACTTCATAATTTTGAACAGAATAGTAGGCTATATACATTTTATAAAGAGCGAGTCATTTACTGAACCGGTGAGCATTCACACAGTCAAATACTTCCATATGCCGAAGGCAAAAATAGCTTTTGAGGTTTTTTTATTTTTTATTTTTCAGCAGGTTATTCAATTGTCTCATGTTTAAAACTACTAAAGCTTGGTCAACTTTTGGCCATATGTAATAAAAAAAAGCTGAAATAACAGACTACAGACAATGGTGGAACAACAAAGTAGTGATGAATACTAATAATCCAACGTACAATCAGGACCAGAAACATTTGGACAGTGGACATTTGGATGTTATTGTTATTTCAGATGTCTACCACAGAATACTGGAGTTTAAATTCATTAACGAATATGAACTCAACCTGTATACTGTCCGCTTTATTTAATTTGAGGGAACTGACATACAAATCTGGTGAAGTACATTTTATATGAACGGTGAAACATGTTTTATATGTGGCCACCCCTTTTTAAGCTGTTCCTAGGCCAGGTGTGTGTTATTCCCTCATTGTTTACTTCAAAGTAAGCAGATAAAAGGTCTGGAGTTGATTTCACGAGTGCCGTTTGCATTTGAAACTGTTGCTGTTAACTCTCAATACGAAGGCATCGTTAGGCTGGAAAATCAAAACAAACCCATCAGAAAGACAGCTGTAGATTCTTTAAAAGAAAGAAAGCCCTGGTGAGCTCAGGAACATTAAAAAGCCTGGAAGAATTCCCATCCCTGGTGAAGAAAAACCCCTTCACATCTGGCCAGATCAAGAACATGATCTGGGAGGTAGGCGTATCTGTGGCAGAGTCAACAATCAGGAGAAGACTTCACCAGAGTAAATACAGACGGGTTTGCCACAACATGTAAACCAACGGGAAGCCTCAAAACCATCTAACCCATATGTGAACCCATACAGGAACCTATCGTGAACATCATTCTAAGGACAGTTGAGACAAGAATCAACTTGTACCAGATTGATAGAAGAAGAAACTGCTCATGATCTGAACCACACTACCTCATTTTATGGCTTGGGCGTGCATGGAAGCCGATGGACCCGGTTCCTTTGTATTTATTGATGATGTGACTGCTGACGAAAGCTGAAGGATGACTGCTGAAGTGTATAGGGATACGTTACCTGCTCTGATTTAGCCAAATGCTTCAAAACTCATTGGCCAGCGTTCAGAGTGCGGATAGACAACGACCTGAAACATGCTTTGAAAGCAACCCAAGACTTTTTAAGGTAAACATGTGGAATGTTCTGTAATGGCCATGTCAATCTCCATGACCTGAATCCATCTGAGCGGCATTTCCATTGCTGAAGGCAAAACACCCTGAGAACAAGCAGGGACTGAACATTGCTGCAATAAAGACCTGGCAGAGCTTCACTAAGGAAGAAACCCAGTATCTGGTGATGTTTGTGGTATCCAGACTTAAAAAAATTATTAAAAATGACAATTTAACCCTGGTCTGGTACCATGGGGTCTATGTGACCCCAGCCCTCTTTGGACCATGTTTTTTTTTGGAAATTATCATGATTAGTGACCTTGCCTGCCACGTACTTTCTCATAAGGCCTTCCTAAGTATATGACACATGTTTGTTAGTTTCAAAGCCTTTCCACTTATTTTTTATTTAGATTTATTTTCACTTTGGGGTCAAATTGGCCCCACAGTACTTTCAATATGATAAAGGTATTTTTTCCTTATTTCAAGGTTCTGGGTGCACAGTGGATGAATCTCTTCTTGGACAATTTCACTCTCTTGAACAAGAGGGTCATATTTCTGTCCACTATGCATTCCCCCCCAAAAAAAGATTGATGCAGATACTGGGAAAGAAGAAACAAATGTGTTTTACAACCATGAAAAAGGTGGTGTGGACAGCCTTGATCAAATGGACCCCATGGTACAAAGAATGTGACTTTTTTCATGGTACCAGAGCTGGGTAAATGCATGATTGTTAGTTTGTCCAGGTACTTTTGATCCCTTAAGAAAGGAGGCACATATTAAAGTGCTGTATTTCCTACACCATGCACACAATTGCCGTGTAAAAATCCTTAAATTAAAGCTGAAAGTTTGCATGCAGAAGTCAGGTTGAAGGTTGAAATCAACGCTCGGGCCACTCAAGGTTTTCCACTTCAAACATAGCACGCCGTGTCATCACGGAGCTAGTTTTGTGCACAGGGGCATCATCTTTAGTTCCACTGAAGGAAAATCATAACTATAGCTATACAAATGTGTGCACCAGCTTGGGAAAGACCCACACATGGGTGTGTTGCTCAGGTGTCCACATACTTTTGGTCACATAATTTATCTATAGATGTAAAATTCTTTTCAACGGAAATGACGTATGACAGGAAACAGCGTAACTAGCACTTATATTTGAACTAATCACTTCGTTTGTGGATGCCGTTTTTATATCGTCTTTACGAATTGTTATTATTTGTGTGAGAGTTATTTTA
>JAQLOM010000023.1:14887319-14898337 GCA_030068315.1 Chrysichthys thysi
TGTGTGTGTGTGTGTGTGTGTGTGTGTGTCCGTTCCTGTGTGTGTGTGTGTGTGTGTGTGTGTGTGTGTGGTTGTGACCCCAACCACAAAGCTTTTCTGGCATACATTATCATACGATGGGTAGAGGCAACAAAATATATGAATGAAGTGAATGAATGAGTGAGTGAGTGAATGGGTGAGCGAGTGAGTGAATGAATGAGTGAATGAGTGAGTGAGTGAATGAGTGAGTGGGTGAGTGAATGAGTGAGTGAGTGAGTGAGTGAGTGAGTGAGTGAGCGAGTGAGTGGGTGTATGAGTGAATGAGTGAGCAAGCAAGTGAATGAATGAGTGAGTGAGTGAGTGAACGGGTGAGTGAGTGAATGGGTGAGCGAGTGAGTAAGTGAGTGAATGAGTGAGTGAGTGAGTGAGTGAGCGAGCGAGCGAGCGAGTGAGTGGGTGTATGAGTGAATGAGTGAGCAAGCAAGTCAATGAATGAGTGAGTGAGTGAACGAGTGAGTGAGTGAATGGGTGAGCGAGTGAGTAAGTGAGTGAATGAGTGAGTGAATGAGTGAGTGAGTGAGTGAGTGAGTGAGTGAGTCAGTGAGTGAATGGGTGAGTGAATGAGTGAGTGGATGAGTGAGTGAGTGAGTGAGTGAATGGGTGAGTGAATGAGTGAGTCAGTGAATGAGTGAGTGAGTGAATGAGTGAGTGAATGAGTGAGTGAGTGAGTGAATGAGTGAGTGAATGAGTGAGTCAGTGAATGAGTGAGTGAATGGGTGAGTGCATGAGTGAGTCAGTGAATGAGTGAGTGGATGAGTGAGTCAGTGAGTGAATGAGTGAGTGAATGAATGAGTGAGTGAATGGGTGAGTGAATGAGTGAGTCGGTGAGTGAGTGAGTGAGTGAGTGAGTGAGTGAGTGAATGGGTGAGTGAATGAGTGAGTGAATGAGTGAGTCGGTGAGTGAGTGAGTGAGTGAGTGAGTGAGTGAGTGAGTGAGTGAGTGAGTGAATGAGTGAGTGAATGAGTGAGTGAGTGAATGAAAGAATGAAATTTCACAAAAAACTACAAATAGATGGAAATGATATACAATTGTGTTGGTCAATTATTTGGTGTGTATTATACATTTATTTAATATTTATTCATTATTTAGCCACGTAGACATACAGTGTTCACAGTTCATTCACACTAAGATGCTCATTCACTTCTTCCCATAGACCGCTTTATATAGCTCTACATTTCCCTGAGTTCATTCTGAGCACTGGCTCTGTCAGTCAAGCAATGACGGTGTTTTTCTTCTTTTTTTCCCTCTTCCTTTTTTCCTGTTTCTTTATTAATTCATGCTTTTGATTACATATTTAATTTGCCTCGATGCATAATGACTGATTATGAGCTTGTGGCACACATTTATTCGTTATGCTCTGTCATATTTTGAGTCAAATATAAGCACTTTGAAATCGTATAATTATCTAGAAAATCTGACAGCAGCTCGAGCAGGATTTAAAGCAGAAACCTGAAGGCTGATCTGAGCTCAGAGCTTCTGGGATTCAGTCCTTGTAGTCCATACCATACTGTATATATCATCACAGTGCTGTTTTCCTTTTTTTTTTTTAATTAAATGAGCTAATGTGAAGTTTTGTATTCCCTATTTATATACAATACCACAAGAATCATCTTTGGTTAAGTGCTATAAATGATATAAATTCACCATGGTTTCCAATTTTTTTTTTTTTTTTGCTTAGCTGCTTATCAGATAATCCTTAGTGATTCTTCGTTATCCTGTTTTCTCCACCTGGTTGGTCTTGGGGATCTATTTAAAGACTTTTCAGCTGTGCACCTGCCAGATGAAGGAATCAACCAGAGCCATCCACAAAAATCTCCTGCAGGTTTGGAGCTCGCGGTGTCATCTGACTAAGAAAACTCAGCCAGTTCCAGTTAACATCACTGAAAGCTCTGTAATTATTCAGAATTTTCTTGAAAAGTTGAAAGGAGCTTTCCTTAAGATTCATCACAAGATCCCTGAACAGGAAACATTTCACTGGAGCTAATGTTATCTGTCACTTGAAAATGGCTGTTCCTCATGGAGGACATGGGAAAAGATGAACCTGTGCCATTAGGATTTTTTTTTTTCATTCAAATCACTGCATGTCTTGATTTGTATCTGGTTTGAGTTAGAAGACAGAATTTCCAGTGGGCCGAAATAAAGGTCCAATTAAAGGCACATGGTCCTCACATTAGTAAAGCGTTGCCATTCCTGTTTGCTTCTCTGCTTTCCTATTCTGTCCACAGATTAAAAATCCTTCTGTAAGCTATCCCAGGATGAGCGTGGTCTGGATTTCTTTCAGTCAAGCTGACAGTGTTATTAGACTATTTGGAGGACAATTAGATTTCTATTTCCTGATGGGACCAAATGCATTTTTCTACATAATCATACAAAAGTAAACTTAATATAGTTTAGCCACATAGGGCTGGGAACTAGCTTTATAATTCTTTATAAGTCTCTAATTAGACGTCACATTTTACCTTTCTGCTTTATCTGAGGTCCAGAAACCGTCAGTGATGATGCGGTATTATGATACACAGTAAAAAAAAAAGTAGCTAAATATCCCTAAGCATTTTTGATCAGACATTTTAACCTAATAGACATGACGTAGCTTTGTGCTTACAGTAGCTAACACGTGCATGAAATCTTTTTTAATTACAGAAAATAAATAATTAAAAAATGAACTATTGTGTTCATTCTCTAATCTAAAAACTAATTTATGCTCAAAACAGCCTTGTTAGGTACTGAAATCAGATTCTGCACAGATTGCTGTATCAGTATGCGTTTCATTATAGGAAGAAAGGAGGGGGGGGGATAAACGAGATGTTTCGACCTGAACCATCAGGTTGAGTCTGAGCGCTAACACAGCTGTTTACCCCACCATAGAAGGGAAAGAAGTGAGCACTATCTCAGATCAACGCTGTTTTAATGATGGAAACGGTATGAAGAAGCCTCAGGAGGAGGGTGTGTATGTGTACGTGTATGTGTGTGTGTGTGTGTGTGTGAGAGAGAGAGAGAGAGAGAGAGAGAGGGACTCCAAAAGCGCACAGGCACTCAAGGCACACATCAGAGCTCCACGCTGCTGAGAAGCTCCAAATCCTCTGCCGGGATTTTACTCCGTTTCCACCTAAAACCCTGCTGAGATTTGCTTTGCCTTGAAGATTCACATCACTTTGGGAGACATTTGGATAGAAATTTAGGAGATGCAGAGAAAATTGTTTGGAAGTCATCCTCACACCTGGACATCTCCTGGAAGGCGAATCCGGTAACATTTTATTTCCACGGTGTGTTTAATGCGTGAACAGACTCTAGCCTAATGAAATATAGGCTGCTTTCATGCTGTTTTATTTGAGGTACTCACATCACAGGTTTCTGTCTGTCTTGTGGTCTGGAATGTAACCTGTGTCTTTTTTTTTTAATTTTTTTATTCTTATATGCCCTTATGATGCTCCTTGCTTCACTTCTTCCACACACCTGTCACCCTTTTCTTTAATAAATATTGCTACCTTGGCTATGGGGACACGTGTGAATGAGTCGACTATGTTTGTCAATGAGTCCCTGATGTCTTCGGAGACTCCCGGGTCTTCTCAGAACACGGTGATAACGCTTCTTCTAGGCATGGTCCTGGTCACAATGTTTCTAGTCGGGACCGCCGGAAACGTCTACACCTTGGTGGTAATGAACATTGCGATACGAGTAACCGGCACCATGTACGTCTACATCGTGAACTTGGCTGTAGCCGACCTGCTCTACCTGTGCACCATTCCATTCGTGGTGTGTACCTACTTCGCCAAGGATTGGTACTTCGGTGATGTCGGCTGCCGCGTGCTTTTCAGCCTCGACTTCCTCACCATGCAAGCCAGCATCTTCATGCTGACCGTGATGAGCACGGAGCGCTACGTGGCCGTGCTCAGACCGCTGGATACCTTCACACGTTCTAGGCACTACAGACGAGCCGTCACCTGCGCGGTCTGGCTCGTCTCCTTTGCCCTTTCTCTCCCCACCATGATCATGATCGAGCTGAGGACAAGCATCCGAGATGGGCTCGAGAAGCGTATGTGCCACCCCACCTGGCAGATGACTGCCTACAAAGCGTACCTGACCATCCTCTTCAACACGTGCATCTTGGCTCCTGGATGCGTCATTGGATACCTCTATCTCAAGTTAGCAAGAACTTACTGGACATCCCAAACCACCGTGTTCAACTCTTCCAAAGCATCAAGCAGGACTAAATGCCCCAAACAGAAAGTGCTATACATGATCTTCGGTATAGTTCTTACGTATTGGGCGTGCTTTGTACCTTTCTGGTTATGGCAGCTGCTCAGTGTTTATCACTTTGCACATGGGAAGCTGTCTCATAACACCATGGTGTGCGTGAACTTCATCGTGACGTGTCTGGCTTACAGCAACAGCTGCATCAACCCTTTTCTGTACACGCTGCTGACCAGAAACTACCAGGAGTATGTGAGAGACAGGCAGAAGAGCAGCATGGGGTTTAAAAAGAGATTCCGTCATTCGTCTCAAAGATCTGTGTCATCCGGGAGTCACCAGTTTACGCTGTAAGCAGCAGCAGACGTTGAGGTGGAGTTATGGATGAACGCAGTGAACTTTTATGGGGTTTTTTAAGTGCTGCTTTTCAGCAGATGAACCTTATTGAAATGAACACTGACATTCGGAGATATAGGAATTTTCAGGAAAACAGAGATGATATTTTCAAAGGAAATGATCAGAGCAGATGAGGGGGAAATGAAAAGCTTTGCAGGATGAAGCAAAGGATGCAATATGGATATTTTGTATGAAACAGGAGTGAGGGTTAGATGTGATCTTGAGTAGAGCTTAAAGATGCCCAAAGTGTTTTATTTTATTATTTTTTTGTCTGGAACGACATGATGTCATGTCCCACAAGTGCAATCAGACAAAATATTTTGTGTTGCCTTTATAACTCGCCTGGGAATAGACGTAACAAGTGGTGCGGACATTTTGAGCAAGTTCCGTTTCAGTCAGATGGATTTTTTTTCTCTCAAGCTACAGCTTTAAAAGTGTCTGCTTTTAAAAGACTTAGGTTCTGATTTAAGGTTGTGTTCAGTGTGTAAAAGAGAAACCATGTGCTTCTGTAGCTCGAGCTTTTTTTATATGGTACCTAAAATGATAAAATGGCTTTAAAATGAACTCTTTTAGATGATTTGGGAGGATTTAACCCTTTATAGGGTATGAATTGAAATACAACCCTAGAGTGTTATTGGGGGATATGAAAAGATTTTATAGTACAAGAAATGTTCTATTTTAAAAATTAGGGTCAACAGAGTTACCATATATGGCCAGAGTAGGGTAAAATGTTTCAAAAAACTGTATGTATATATATATATAATTTTAGGATGGGATGTACTTCTATGACCTGAAGGCACGAATGGCCATTTTTGATGACTGTTGAAGTCACCAAATATGGTTCTTTGCCCAATAAAGGGTTTTCAGCTGACTACACAGGACAGATTTTGTGTCACGATTACAACGTGAAGGCTGCACATGCTTCTGGTACATGACATCCAAATATACAGTACTGTGTACTAGGCTTGGGCACACTATGTTTTTCTTTTTAGTGCAAATTTTATTTGATAAATTCTGCATTATCAAGTCAGGGCAACAACATTCATTTTAGATTTAAAAAAAATAAGGCATTTGTATTTGAAAAATGTTTGCATGTCAGAAAAGAAAGCAACATTTTATGTAAGAGACCGCATTTTAGACAAAAAAAATCATAATGAATAAGGCTCCTGGGATTTGCTGTAAAAAAAAAAGAGGCAAGTGTGATGGTCAACGTCTCCAGAAGAACTGGGACAGATTCTCCAAGATGCTCAGAAAGAAAAACTTACCACTCATTTCCTTGTCAAACTGTACTCACTGTACCTGGGGCTATTATTTCAGAAAAAGCACTGGCAAAGGGTCATCACACCAAATATTATAACTAAATAATGTTTAGTTGTTTTTTTTTGTTTTTTTTTTACAGTTTACTGCACATTACAGAGTTTTTCTTTTAAGCAGAAAGATTTAATGTAGTTATTTTAAAAGTTAAAACTTTTTTTCTTTTCACTTTAAAACATCTTTGGCACAGTAATGGATATTATGGTAGTCCAATTCCAACAAGAGTTACGATCAGTAAAATTTAGTTGATAGCTTTTCTGATATCTATATTTTTATAAAAACCCAACAAGGTTACATTTTCTTGTTACAGTTTGTAGGAAATTTGCCATGAGATTGCGGAGGGACATAATCAGTTTCTGGCGAAAACATGTTCTAAGATGGGTGGTGGGGTGGGAGGGATTGGGGAGATCTGCGCAAAAAAAGAAAAGAAAAGAAAGAAAGAAACGTAAGAAATTGAACCTGTGACGGGTTTATTTTCCTTACCTGACCCAAATGCAGTACAGTATTTAAAAATGATTCAAGAATAACTTCGTAACATGCGACACCACTTATCTATTCGTCACTGCCATGGTTTCAAAACACACCACATTTCACTATGAACTAACAACGCAGTTCAGTTTTAGACCAATTTGTTGATCATTAAAATAAAATAAGGGGGGAGAATTGTCTAACATTTAAAAAATGTACTTGTAAGTAGCCAGTGAGATGTGGCGTTGATGGCTGTGGTGTTTTAGGTATTAATTGGTTCAGCATGTTCTTCACTAATTAGTTTTTATAGCTTTTTGGAAAACAGTGGTGTAATAATCATGTGCTTTTAAAGCGTTGACTATTTTCTTCCGTTCTTTAATGCATGAAACTTTATCACAGTTCGTTCTGTATCAACAAACTGTATCTGTATCTATACTTGTTCTGTGCACAAAATCCGCTCCAGACGATATATGACTGGAGCAGACCGACTGACGTCCAAAAGTGTATTTTTTTGTTTTTTGTTTTTTTCTGTCCAAGGCTTCAGTGCTTGTGCTGCTCATAAATATTCCTAATCCTAAACATTCTGTGGTGTGTAAAGGAAACGCGTAATAATATATCAGTAAAACACCTTGGGTTTTGGTGATTGTTACAGTTATTTCCATGTTCTTGTTGAAATACAGATTGCTCATAAGCGCTGTAATGTGTTTAAAATGTAAAAAAAAAAAAAAGAAAGAAAAAAGAGAAAAAAAAAGATCCTCATTCCTATCCTGTTCTGCAGAACAGATTGTGTTGGAGAACTTTTCAAAGTGTCTTGTCAGTGATTTTGTTGCTGTGTACGTGGCCCAGACGAGCAGCGAATTAGTCTGTGTGTGATTAATAACAGGCTCTGGTTCACATGTACTGATCGATGAATGTGAGCGAGATCAACTGTCGCTTTCATTTACACACTTACAACCATGGGGGAAAATTTCATACGAGTATTTACTCAAAAAGGAATTTCAGTGGTACATTATCACGTTTTATACTTTAAACGTAAGGGCTTTTGGACGCTCCAGTCTGATTGGTCAGGAGGTATCGTAAAAGGTTTATCACTTATTCTGATGTATTGGTGTTTCTATGGTAACAGCTCACCCGCAGGGACTTGTGCGTCTTGTACAAAGGTTGTTTTGTATCAAAGAAAAATCAAGAATCATTGAGATGCAGAAATGTTCTGTGAGGAGATGTTTATTTAACATTTTATGGAAGGAATCCCTCCAATGGGAACATCTACGAGGCGAGCTTCCAGTTTCTCTGGAACATGACAAGCTGTGTTTTTGCTTGTTTGTTTTGTCGTTTTTGTTGTCTTATTAAATTCAGGAGAGAGGAATATCTCTGGTACGAGACGGGTAAGATAATAACTGTTTACGGGTGCTATAAAGTAAGTGCTAACAAGAGCTAAGTAAAGTACGTAAGTAAAATTTATTTCTAAAGCCCATCTGTGTACAGTGAATGCCAGCTTAACCCTAGTGCTGTACACAATACATGATTAAATACATATAGCAGGAAGAACACAGGTACGAAAAAAAACCCATCTAAAACCAAACAATTAGCATTAAGAGACTGAGAAAGCCAAACTGTAAAGGTGAGTTCTCAGCCTAGACTTAAAAACATTAAAGGAAGGAGCTAAATTAACTGTAACAATAATCGTGTTCATTCTTTTTCTTCTTTGTTCTAGCGTTAGTCCCACGTCACGCAGGGTCTGCTGTCATTACAAACCACCTCGGTATTGCATCATGTAACACGACCAGGGAATACCCCAACCCAGATGTTGCACCGTCTGCCATTGGCACATTCACACACACACATTTGGGCAATTTAGAGTAACCAAGCCGCCTAATGTGACCATTTTTGAACTGTGGGAGGAAACCGGAGTACCCAGAGGAAACCCACCCAGGCACGGGGAGAACATGCTACACAGAAAGGCGCTCAGGTCGACCGCGGAGATCGAACCCAGGACCTTCTTGCTGTGAGGGAACATTGCTAACCACCACACCACCGAGCCGCCTTAATCGTGTTCGTTAATAAAAGAAAATATTTTCATTTGAATTTATTTCATACATGTTGGTAAATCGCCGTGGTGTAAACGAAATAAAACACTTTCAGATGTTCTGATAATGGGAAATAACCAGCTTTGATGTTTTGGGCCAGATCACACCTTCCTATCATTGATTAGTTTCTTATAACAGCACGTCTTGTCGCATTTCATTCCTAACTTAGACACAAATTATGGTTTGCAGCTTGTTGGAAGGTCAAATCCTGGAGTAGTGCGGGGTGCTTTTCAATCTTTTCAAACGAATATGCGCTGAACGCACTTTCTGCACTGCATGCATAGCGTGTTTAAAACACATCAACCAAAAAACACCAAAAAGGAAAAAACTACCAGGTTTTAAGGACAAATGCTTGCATCATGGGCCTTTCCACAGACTCATCAGTGTCCCTTTTTGCACTGTTTAAGGTTCCTTGGAATCCAGACGCACAGCTAAACTGGGCTATTGTTTCCCACCGGCACTTTACCTAAATGATCCAGCGTGAGCCGTGCCAAACATGCCTCACTCAACAGACTCTCGTTCACACGCACCTCCCTTGGTGATCCTTGCCTTGTTTTGTTTTTTGTGTTGTTTGGGCCTCGTCTTTCCCGCCTAATCGTTGCTGATGGGATAAATGATCTCAGACACTTAGATGAGGGGTTTTTATCCTGTAAAATTGTAAAGATAAATATCAGTGATCACTGTGGTTACCTCTGGGATGTAAATGACTTCTTTTTTTTTGTCTTTTAAAGTTTCCAGGACAGTTTCTAAACAAATTGGGGTTGACATTGGTACCAAACAAAGATAAGACAGAGGAAATGGATGAGGATAATTGTTTCAGACAGCGCAGAACAGACGCTTGATTTCTTTCCACAGGACGTCTTTGTCCTAAACAGGAATCCTGCTCTTTGTGTGTTTATGTGATACACTTTACTGAGAGGTACAAAGCTAATGTGAGATAACTCAATTAGGTTGAATAATGCGGTATGAGTATGACAAATGCAAAAGGGAAAGCATCAAAATCGTTGGAGGCGCACTTGAAAAAAGTGACTAATGATTTCATTTCTTGTGATTGTTTGAACAGATGGTACGTTATTGATTGTGCTTTTTAAAGACCTCGGATGAGATTTCCAGTGCTGGTTTAAATAATCCCACTATCACTTGAATTCTTATGTAAGGTACTCACTTAAACAAGACACTCGGGGATGGGGCTCATTCTGGACAGGAAATGAACAGCATGTGATTTTCAGGAACCGTCAACAGAAAGCAGTGTTAACTTTCAGAAAAATCTGTGTGTGGATTGAATAACCCTACATACTTCTGTGATTGATTATTACCAAGTTATATTCTCAGGCTTTACAATTTAAAGGGGGACCTCCCCTTGGGGGATTTTTCCACATTTGAACTCTTTGAACCTAAGCACTTGGAGGGTGATTTCTAGACACTTCAGGCAGGTTTTATATCAAATCCTAAACATCAAATATGATAAAGATAAATAAATATTAAAACATGTGAAAGTAAAAATGCATAAGGGAGAATCAAAAATTAAAGACAAAATACATTTAATGGCTTTAATAGAAGTAACTGTGGGAAAAAGGACACATCACTTTACCACATAGTCCCCATGTAAGATGACGCATTTGTCGTATCGTTCATCTTGCTACTGTATTCCCACAGAGAAGAAGCCAGGTGAGCCCCGCTTCCTTTACTTCATCATCAGAGGTGAATCAGGTTTAAGCTCATTTCGCAGCGATGCACAGGAATTTGCACTGTTCACTGTTTGCCCATGCGCTTGGAAATGCACCATAATAGGAACCTTCATGTCCCAAAAGAACGTTAACATCATTTTTTAAGGAAACACTGACTTTTGGCTTTCTTCTTTGCTGTGTCTTTTGCTCTCCAGTTTATCATGTAATTTAAGAATTTAAGCATTGCCTTTACTTGTTGATTCTCACTTGTAAACATATATGCATGGCAAAGATATAGGCCCAATCTCAATCCCAAATCCCATTTTAAGCCTACATCTCGGCCTTAACTCTGCATTTTGGGTACTCCTGCGCAGGATAGGGTATCCAGTTTCCTCTGGGGATCGAGGGTTAGTGGTCATTTAGCCGTCCAAACAACCCTTCAAAAGGAGTGTTTTCGGACGCAGACTCCAAACGAAGTGACAAAAGAAAATTCCCAGAATGCTTTATGACACAATCCCGTAAATGTAGTATATATTTGCAAATAATTATGCAAACATTGTGAAATCTGTTGGAATATCTTCGATTAATGTACAACCCGAATTCCAGAAAAGCTGGGACATTCTTTAAATTTGAATAAAATTGAAAAACTAAAAGACTTTCAAATTACATGAGCCAATATTTATTCACAACAGAACATAGATATCGTAACAAATGTTCAAACTGGGAAATTGGACACCTTTATCCACTAATTGAGCACATTTCAAATTTGATGCCTGCTACTGGTCCCAAAAAAGTTGGCACGGGGGCAACAAATGGCTGAAAAAGCAAGAAAGTTTAAAAAGATTCAGCTGGGAGAAC
>JAQLOM010000023.1:14968726-14982658 GCA_030068315.1 Chrysichthys thysi
TCTGCACTTGTGGTAAACAAAGCAGGGGTAGTTACAAGGTGTTCACTGAATTGGGGCTTGGCTTCTCATTCAAAGAGTTAAAAAAAAAAAGACAACAGAAATGTTTTGCTTTTTTTGTCATATCAAAGTTAATCAATCAGTGGGTTAAAGTTAAACACAGCAGAGTACACAGATGAGGTAGCTGTTGAAGTAGTGATAATTGAAGTGGTGTGTTTATATAGTGTAGTGTTGCCTTTTCTCATTGCTGTGCAAGCAGCAGGTTATGGCAGGGCAGGAGTAAGAGCGGTTGGCACATGTACCTCTTTACATTCCAGCTCTGGCCAGGCCCTCCTGTAGATTCACATGTTTGAATGTGATTTCCTGTACAAACTTGCAGGGAAAGGTATCCCTGAGAAATTCACTTCCTGTTCAGAATGCTTCAGTCATTCCCTTATTTGGCAACTCAAGCTGCCATGTGCCTGGAGGCTGTGTGTGCCATGCTATGATATCTGATGTTAATTTTAGAGGCCATTTTGATTGAATGTCAGCAGTTACTTGTGCCAGTTTAGCTAAGTAATCTGAATTTGTTTGAACAATAAAGTGTGGTATAGAGGAAAAAGGAGAATTGAACAATAAGCACACACTGATGTAAAAAAAAAGGGGGGGATAAGGTTGCTTATAACAGCGGTTCAACTGGAGGGACGGACGATATGCACATGTAAGCCAAATGGAGTTCTGTGCCAGATATTTATTGTTGGAACCTGGCCTTGATATGCTGCAACAGAGCAGGACTTTGTCAAGGAGAGACGTTTTGAGGGTGCCACACCTCAGGGCTGTCCCACACAATGACATCATCGATAACACCCAGAACTTACAATTAATATACAAGAAGCTTTCTGATACACTCAGTTGTTATAGTAAAGCTTCGTATCGGTGTAGGAAGTCTCCTCTAAGTGATCTCAGTGAAACTGGTATAAAGGTGAAGCAATGTCACACTAGTTACACGGTGAATTCTCACATTTGCTGAAAAGATCTTAACGACAGACTCAACATATCTTCTGTCAAAACCACATTTCACGGCTAAGCAAAGCTCTCAGGATGTTGAAATGATTCTTAATAGGGTTAAATAATTAGTGGGCTTATTTTTCTTTTGTGGGAGTTACTCAGGATCCTGTGAGAAGCTTCAAATCTTGGTCAGGGTTTGCTGCAAGCGGCAGGACTTGATAGCTGATACTGATAAAGATTTGTCAACAACATGCCTGCCATAGTATTGCTACCAGCAAACTAGCTAATGCCATTCATTGCACAGCATGAGCAAGTCTTCATCTTGGGTAGGAGGATTCTTCCTAATCTGCCTATTCATTTAAAGCGACAACAAACATCAGACCCGGACATGTAAGGCCATCCACTGATAGGCCCTCCCCTCATCAGTGGACAGATGATGAAATACAGCTTAGTAGAATCATTTTTATGTTTGTAAACTATACATCACTAGAAACCGAAGTGTTGCATTTCACATATTATTGTCTTCCCCAAATCTCTATTCGTTATCCAGACAAATAAATACATTGTGCAAATGAAGGATTGGCACATTTTTAATGGAAAAAGGTGACTCTCATAATCACTCCCACTGATCACTCCTGGAATGTGAAAAATTCATTATATCTGGTTTATTTAATGTACTTTCTATGGTTAAGTGCCTCCGTATTTCAAGAGTGTGAGCCCCAGTTTGCAGGCATCTTAGCAGGATATTAATAAGCCACTGAACTACATTGATCTGCCGGCACTAGAGTGAACGCTTTCCCCCAACGTGCAGTAAGCGCAGTGGCCATCACTCTAAAATAAGAGGAAAATGGCACCACATGGCCCCAAAATAAATCACAGAGGGCGACATATCCAAACTCGCAAGCATCAGCATGCCAGAGTCCTGGTGAGAAGGCTGATCTGGTCAAGCCCATGGCGTGGTGACATGAGTCTGTCAACACCTTGTAAATCCTTATAACCATAAGAGGTACCTTTGGTACCCTGACAGCTATCACTTAGAAGAGGAAGTGAAGAAGTGATATGTCGAAACAGAGGACAGAGTCACTACTGATGTACAGAAGAAAGCAAATGAGGAAGCTGGGTTTTTCCTTTTTTTTAAAAAAAAAAAAATTTGTGGTCATTATCACATCCTATTCAGGGGACAGTTTGACAGTATGTGTCATTATGTAGAGGCTTTCTACGCTGTTTGCACTAAAATAAGGCTTGCTCTGTTCGAAATTACAGCATTCTGTGTAACTCACACCCTGCTTAACTTGGTTATCCCATGTGTAAAAAAAAATTCATCATGTCAGTGAAAAAGTGACTCTTTAAGGGGTGTGCATATGATGGAAGAGCAGATGTATCCATATAGGCCACAAATTGGAACGTAATCCAATCTGCAGGCTAAGATGCCAGCTGGTAAAGTAAAATATGACTTCCTTGTTCCTGACTTGATTCACGGGATCTATGTAGTCAGTCGAGATGCATGTTTAAGTGTTTCAAAAAATCAATGTATCACAGCAGCGCTGCCAATAAGCAATGCTCCATTTACCATCACTGGGGTAGCCACTGGCCGCTTGGGATGCTAAGAGGGCGTGTAAGAAGAGCATTCCAAGAGAAAAGGGGGTAGGGTGGAGTGTGCTTCTGTGTAATCTTTCCAAATACTAATGCAAAGTATGGACTACTCTCGGAGATTATGACAAAAGAAACTAGAAAGACAATACGAATTTTCTAAACGCTTCAAGGGAAAACTCCAGAAGAATATATTCAAGAACATCAACATTATCATAACAAGCATGCAATTCGAAAATCAGCTGGAAATCTTATCTTTTATTTTAAGCAAATGCAATAAAAAAAAAAAAAAAAAGGATAAAAACATTGTTAGGAAGTGGGATAAAGCTCAGTAGTGATCTATGCAAAAGTGTGGTGGTCCACAAAGAGCTGCGGAAACACAACCCCACAAAGCCTTGCATGGAAAAATCAAGTAATAAAATCTGAAATGTACACACACCACTGCACTGATAAAAACACTACTCTGAATAATAATAATAATAATAATAATAATAATAATAATAATAATAATAACATGGATTTTTTTTTACCAGAAATTGCTGGTAAGTAGAACATTACTTTAAAACCCAGAAATGTAAAGCTGCATTGTATGAAAAGGGGATGGACTTGTGGGACTCTTTGTGGGGGAGGGCTGCTAAAGTTTTTCCTGAAGCATGTATATCCTATGAGGACATATCCTAAATTCTCCAAACCTTAATCTTAAATGGTGAGGTAGAACGCAATCCTTTAATCCCCATGTACAGAAACGAATCTCCCAACACACCCCAGTTTCCCTGATTTGATTTGATACAGGTCACAGCCCACTAATTGTCATTAGTTTGTATTGTGTGAACAAATTTCTTAAATAGACTTTAATATAAAACTGGATGAAAAGAAAACACAAAACATCTAAATCAAAATACCCCTGAGAGTTGTAAGGTGGAAAACAAACGTCGCTGATAGGGCGAGTGATATGTTGGGATTTATGGAAAGTACAGTTCCTGTGCTTACTATACACCGTGGCATCAGGTGGGGTTTGACATAATCACCTGGTTCTGTTGATAACTACCATTTACAAGCGTCTTACTTTATACTCCTTGTTACATATTAAAAGTCGCATGTATGTCAAAGTCCATTGTATACAAATTACACTATGCATTTAGACGGACTGAATACATATATATTTCACCCTCACAAGACTTTTTAAGGCATATGTGGACCTTGTGCCCTTTTAATACAACAACTTTCAAAAGATGATCAAATGATAAGTCAGGCATAATTCTCTCCACGTTTACAACACGTACCAATCGAACCTTGGATGTCAGCACTTTCGGGCTAAAAAGGCTGGGCCTACGGTATATAAAGCCATAAAATGAATGCAATGCCTCCCCTCATAATACTGAACATTACACACCACTTTGCACTCCATATTATCTCACCTGTTGTCTCAAAACAGTGACTCATTTAGCAGGATTTATTGTGCAAGGTTACTGTAATCAAAGACAAATAATTAGTTTGATTATTCATAAACATTCAAAGGACCCACTCAAGGTTCCAACACAGAGGCCAAAGAAAACACACAGCTTCTCTCTGTAGCAGCTAGGCTATTCATCCAGCCCTCCTGCTTAGCAATTAAGGCACACTGTACAGGAGCATTTATCTTTCTTACTGGATTTCTCACAATCATGGGGCTTTTTGTCACACACTAAGCACAAAAAAGAATTATCATTCCACAAGTGGTGGAATAAACGACTTGTTAATCCTTTGCTTTGAGTGAAATGTAAACACATCATGCAGCCATTTAGCTTATACCCTGTTCTCCATTACCAAACATTACTTCATTCATACTTCACACACGGATATTTTGAATGAAAAGACATATGAAACCGTGTTATTTTACTCAGGAGACGGTTAGCAATGAATGTGTTTGAATACGGATAACAAGAAAACGGACAGTTTTCATTCTGGGTTAAGCAGGCCTCTTTTCCTCTACAAGCCTAGCTTCCCCTTCTTTTTCACTCTCAAGTTGCATGAAGCCAGTGTAGCAATGTGCACGCGACAGCCGGGTGTGTGGCGCCGGACCAATCAGCGAGCTGAGATCCGAAAGTTTACCTTTTATGGCTAGAGCCGGGCATGTGCAGCAGTATAAAAGCGAGCCCCGAGTCTTTCCACTTCACTTTGAGCTCCTCCACACGCAGCTAGTGCGGACTATCATCTGCCCAACCAAATTTTTTTTCTTAAGCCGACAAATCCCAAATCTTAAGGTAAGATTTTCCTACACTTCTCATGATTATTAACATTAATATCTATTATGTATGTGTATATATATAATTTAAATCATGCATGCAAATATTTTAATTCAATATCGGTATTTTAACTGAAACCTGAACTCGAATAGCTCTTTCTTTTGTGTTTTATTGTGCTGTCGCTGCAATAGTTAAACTATCTATCGTTTATTGTAGTTTATTTAAATTTCCTCAGCCGTGTACCTTGGGCACATAATGGTGGTGAGCCGTTAAACGGTCGTGCACGCGCGGTTGTTAAACTGGTCTAACGGTGGTTTTTTAAATATATTTGAAATATCCAACTCCTAAGTGGAATTGGTAAACGTGAGTTCGCTATAATTTTAGCACGGAATTATTTTTATTGGCTTTCCGACTCGAAGTTGGTCCTTTATGTCCTCGCTGCAGTAGGGTGTGACCTACTTGGTTAACGTTACTCCTTGGCTAACTAGCATGCTAGCTGGTGTTCATTAGGCGGCATAACCGGCTGTCCTTCACACACACGCACATCATGCAGACACAGTAACTGGACGCGGCTGGTGTTTCGATTAACATTCGAGTTTTTATTTATTTACTTAACACTTCACGTTCCTTAAAGAACGACCTTTTTTTATTTTTTAATTTATTTTTATTTTTTATTTATTTTGTTTGTACCAACCACGCCAGCATTAGACGCCAAAACCGTGTCTTTCTGGTTTTTCCTTCAAGAATCCAACACTTGCTTGCATTCAAGGTGTGGCCCATTATCCAACCGCCTGTTTAAAATATAACGGATGAGTTGGCGTGTGAGCATACCTTTTTAATGGAGGTTTGTGCTTTTTGAAGAAGAAAAAGGCATGTGTCCTTGGGGAAAATCCTCATACGTTAAATGAAAGGCGAGTTTGAGGTTTTTTCTTATGTAGCCATTTTGAAGCCGGACGTCACGACTGGCTGCAGTGTCGTGACGCAGTATCGTAACTAGGCTCGATTTGTGCCCTAAGCGCCAGTGGAGATGTGCGATGTGTAACTTTATTCAGGGAGTGGCCGTGGACATGAACTTCGAAGTCCGTTCCCTTTTATTGAACCTTTTCTTCCTCTGGCTGAATGCCATACCACCGGCAGTCGCAAAGCGGCTCAAACCATTGCCTTTTATGGTAATAGTGAGCAAGTGGAGGTACTTCCTTTGTCTGGCGCGCATTGTTCCGCTTTAACTCCCTCTAGTGGCCACATGAGGAAGTGCAAGACTAACAGGAAACAGGAAGTGCAATTGTGTTCAGGGTGGTCACGTGTTTCGTGGAAGCTGCCTTGCTGCAGTTTTACATTTTTTTTTTTTGTTTTCTGTGTATTTCAGCCATGGATGATGAAATTGCCGCGCTGGTTGTTGACAACGGATCCGGTATGTGCAAGGCTGGATTCGCTGGAGATGATGCTCCCCGTGCTGTCTTCCCATCCATTGTGGGTCGCCCAAGACATCAGGTATGTCTTATTTTATTTTTTTTACCCACCTCTAGGCTGAATGATGTTCCTCCTTTACATATTGCTGATACTCTTTGATAACATGATTTTTGTCTTGCTTGTTACAGGGTGTGATGGTTGGTATGGGACAGAAGGACAGCTATGTTGGTGATGAGGCTCAGAGCAAAAGAGGTATCCTGACCCTGAAGTACCCCATTGAGCACGGTATTGTCACCAACTGGGACGATATGGAGAAGATCTGGCATCATACCTTCTACAATGAGCTGCGTGTTGCCCCCGAGGAGCACCCCGTCCTGCTTACCGAGGCTCCCCTGAACCCCAAAGCCAACAGGGAGAAGATGACCCAGGTTGGTTTAATAAATTCATGTCACACTTCAGATCTGCCTTTCGGCTGACCTTGTAAGCCCATTAGTGTATTCTCCTGAAGTTCACAGTTCATTCCTTCATTCATTTTCTCCAGGCTTCATCTCCTCTGAACTGAGTTTCTCATCTGTTGGAACCAGCAGGTTATTTTTTCCCTGCCTGGTCTTTCTGCACTCTTGCTGCACTTTGTTCAATCTGTTTACACTTGTGCTGCTTCCTCCCCTCTTCCTTAATTCTGACTTGCCCTTTTATTCTAACCGCATGGGCTGTAGTGACAACTCTTAATAAAATGAACAAGGATTAAACCTTTTTGATTTTTTATAATTTCAGATCATGTTTGAGACCTTCAACACCCCAGCCATGTACGTTGCCATCCAGGCTGTGCTGTCCCTGTACGCCTCTGGTCGTACCACTGGTATTGTGATGGACTCTGGTGATGGTGTGACCCACACTGTGCCCATCTATGAAGGTTATGCCCTTCCCCATGCCATCCTCCGTCTGGACTTGGCTGGCCGTGACCTGACCGACTACCTCATGAAGATCCTGACCGAGAGAGGCTACAGCTTCACTACCACAGCTGAGAGAGAAATTGTCCGTGACATCAAGGAGAAGCTCTGCTATGTCGCCCTCGACTTCGAGCAGGAGATGGGCACTGCTGCCTCTTCCTCCTCTCTGGAGAAGAGCTATGAGCTGCCTGACGGACAGGTCATCACCATTGGCAATGAGAGGTTCAGGTGTCCCGAGGCTCTCTTCCAGCCATCTTTCCTGGGTAAAAATTTTCTACAGAAAGCTGCATGCTGGTTCTAGTGCACTTTTTGTACTGTTACATAATGATTCTGGCAATTTTCTAATACTGTCCCTGATCCTCAGGTATGGAATCCTGTGGAATCCATGAGACCACCTTCAACTCCATCATGAAGTGTGATGTGGATATCCGTAAGGATCTGTATGCCAACACTGTACTGTCTGGTGGTACCACCATGTACCCTGGCATTGCAGACAGGATGCAGAAGGAGATCACATCCCTGGCCCCTAGCACAATGAAAATTAAGGTGAGCTTAATTGCCCCATCTTGGCGTTGAGACTTGAGGTTAATGCCTACAAGGCAGGCTTGAAAGTTTTAATATGTGACTAATGCTGATCTTGTCATTGCAGATCATTGCCCCACCTGAGCGTAAATACTCTGTCTGGATCGGAGGCTCCATCCTGGCCTCCCTGTCCACCTTCCAGCAGATGTGGATCAGCAAGCAGGAGTACGATGAGTCTGGACCCTCCATCGTCCACCGCAAATGCTTCTAAACAGACTGTTACCACTTCACGCCGAATCAATCTGCGCAGAGAAATACCTGAAACGACAACATTGGCATGGCTTTTGTTATTTTTGGCGCTTGACTCAGGATCTAAAAACTGGAACGGTGAAGGTGACGGCAATGTTTTTTGGCAAATAAGCATCCCCGAAGTTCTACAATGCATCTGAGGACTCAAAGTACTTTTTGTTTAGTTTTTTTTGTTCCTTTTTAGTCATTCCAAATGTTCATTAAATGCATTGTTCAGAAACTTATTTGCCTCTATGAAGGCTGCCCAGTAATTGGGAGCATACTTAACATTGTAGTATTGCTTGTATGTAAATTTATGTAACGGAAAACAATGTCTGGGTTTTTGTACTTTCAGCCTTAATCTTGATCCTTTTGTTTTCTTTGTGTTACAAAATGGAAATACAAAGCTTTACCTTTTCAAAAAGTAAAGGTTCATTCCCCTTGGGCAAACAAAAGCTGTATGGAACATGGTGGTGCCAGATACTTGATGGGGCCAACCTGTACACTGACTAATTCAATTCCAATAAAGTGCACATGTGTTAAGATATCTCTTGTCTTGAGTGCTTTATACACTGAAATGAGAAGGTGCTGATTAACTTGAGTGATTCAGTCGATTAGGGTGCTTTAATGTACCCCAATAGCTGTAGGAACGAATGGGAACATGAGCAGCCCAGATTTTGACAGTCAAGAGCTGTAGCCTCAATTTTTTTTTACTACATTAAAAACCCTGCAAAAAGAATTTTATTTTTAAGAAAGTGACCTGTTAGCTGTTCTGGTCATAACCTCAACTAACTTTCTCTCCTGGTAGAATAAGGAAATGTACTTTAAGTGTGTTTCCTTGTAAAATGCAGGTACTTTATGATAAGAACCCAATAAACTTAAATGTTTTTGCAATGTGCAGCTACAACTTCAACCCTCTTTAAAAGCTCTAGTGTGAGTATTTTACTTCAGAGTTCATTTTTCTTTGGCAGCAAAAAATGTTTAGCAATGCAGCGCACATAGCATGATTACGCCAGTATTTCAGAAGTAAACAGCTTATAAAATCAGAGGGAGGCATCCACTGGCCAGTATTAAATATGAATAAAACAACCAGGTGAATAGATGAGCTGTTAGATTTAGGAAAACCTATTCAGTATAAGAAACCATATGTGGTTATATTTCCAACCAGACAGCAGATGGCACTGTTCATTCAGCAGCCTTGCCTTCAGAGAACTGTGTCTATGTACCAGCCAACAAGCTGCAGAGTGCCAGCGTTTCCTCCTGGGACATGATGAATGATGTTCCTCTGCAACGAATGCGGCACTGAATAGAATATCATCTTGGAGCTCTGCTAACAACACTAATATACAGGAGCTGTTTTAGGCAGCTTTCAGTGAGCTGAAGCTCTTTCGGTTCCCAGCGAGGTGAAGCTGGGTGCCCTAGTTGCATGTTATTTACCCCAAGCTGTGTTCTGACAGCACTTGAAATATGATGAAGAGACTGCTCCTGCTGAGCCTGTGTGCCTGTGTATAGGAGAGAGCAATTATGGAGAGTCATCATAGTTGTATGCTTCTAACCAAATGTGATGGATTATGGGTTTTTAAAATGCTTTGTGCTGCCTGGCATTTCAACAGAAGCCCAGTATAACAGGTGTATTCCTCTACCTGTTCGTTATCTTCGTAATTACATGCGCAGTGAAACAAGGTCACATGTTATTTCTTTAGCAATGTTTCTCTTGCTCTCTCTCTTTTCAGGTTTAAACCTTTGCATGGTAATGTGAATGTAGGGTATCTTTTAAATGATTTAAGGTACATAATTGGACCTTAAGGACCACTCTTCTACCATTGTTACACTTTGAGTAATTATTTAAATCTACATTATATGCATTTTGCCTGGTAAAAGATAAACGCTAAAGCTACAAAAGACTGTACTCTAGAGGGTATGATCCCAGTGCTATGGAAATGCACAGATTAGTAGAATTTTATATGTATTCATTCATTCATTCCTTTTCAGTAAATACTTCATCTTGACCTATTCCAGGAACACTGGGATTTCCACACTTATTCACACACTCATTCACACCTAGGCACAAATTAGCCTTGTCGATCCACCTACTGGCATGTTTTACGATAGTGGGAGGAAACTGGAGGACGTGGAGGAAATCCACCCAAACAGGAAGACACCCATATCCACAGATGAGTCCATCCATTTATTCTCTAGGCTGGTTATTCGCTGAGCTGGAGCCAATCTCAGCTGACATCTGGTGACAGACGGAGTACCGAATAATTACCAAATTATTGCAGGGCTAACACAGAGACGAACAACCCCTCACACTCGCTTTCAAACCTATGGACAATTTAGAGCAGCCAGTCGACCTAATCTGCAGGTCTTTGGGCTGTGGGAGGAAACCAGAGCACCTGGAGGAAACCCACATAGGCACAGGGAGAACGTCCAAACTCCACATAGAAAGGCCTTAAACAGACATCAGGTTTGACCCAAGAACTAACAGTGTTAGCCACTGCACCACCCTGCCGCCACACTCGGGCATTTTGAGTATTATTTTGAAACCCATTTTGGCCACATGAGAACGCACACGAGAAAGGGAAATTTAGGGGCTACAGCACTATTAAATCCATTGCATTGCAAGGACCCTTCTGGATTTCGGGCAAAATGAGTACCGGTGGTCTCAGAGCAATTTCACTGGGCTAGGTCATAGCTTACCAGTGTGTGTGTGTGTGCAAAAACTCTGAGTGGGTCTGACAGACTACTGACACCGCAGTGTGACTCTGTCATGATTCCTGGCTCCGACTCTCTGTGGATTGCTCCTTCACTGCAGCACAAGACTCTTAGTCAATAGAAAGGGTCACTGCTACAAACTCTCAGTGATTCTCGAACCATTTTCAACATCCACACTGAGTCAAGATGGTCTTTAGATGGGAAAGCTAAGACAAGTCTGAGATCACCTGTATAGTTCAAATTTTGGAGTCTTTCTCTTTTGCTGCCATCTTGTGTTAGGGCCTGAGGGGCTGAAATAATTGCCCACACTTCAGGATGACACACTGATGAGACAGTATCGACATGTTTCTAAATGTATTTACCCTTCATTAGTTACGCCTTTAGTTCGGACGCTAGTTGACGGATGAGGAGCATTCGAAGAATTTATTCTCACCAATGCACGTGTTTGTTTCTAAGAAGCCCCGTGATATTGCAGAAATGCAGAATTCCACCAAAAATAACCCACTTAGATGAGTTCCCAGTTCCAGTAGAAATGATCTGATTTAAAGCGCTGTTGGGGCTTTAATCCATTTTGCGGCGTGTTCTGGAAGAAACTTCCCGACTCACAGTAGGTTCATTTCGCCTTTTAATAGAAAACACGCTAACTGAATAGACCTGGATGCTGACTCATATATCTAAGGACTTCAAAAGCCGAGAACTAAGAACTATAAATCATTGACTTTGAGACTTATAAAAGGTTTCAAACTTCAGCGCAGGTGGAGGTTTATAAAGTTATACTGTACGTCAGAAGGCGATGAGAAATCTGTTCAGTATTCCTGTTCTTTTCACACATCACATTCAGTACAGCGGTAATTACGCCGTCTTTCGATCACGTACACACTTTACACTCACGCATGCGATGCAGTTCAGGCTGACCATTTGTACAGGAACCACTGCTCTTTTATTTTATTATTCGTCTGGAGAAGAGATTAGCAGATCGCAGATTGAAAACTTGCGTCACACATTCTTGATGTGTAGCCAGAGGAACCGCAATCATGTCCTGGGTTCTGGTGATGATCACGGAGCGCATATCAGGGTTATCTGTCTCGCTCAGTGGCCAGCTGTGTTTAAACATATCACTCAGAGAAACGTCTGTGATTATAGATAAATAAACGATACACGATGGAAGTCCAAGGAGGTTACAACATTTTTTACACAGCAAGTACAACATCTGTGCAGCATCATGTCAAATTCAGAAGAAGACATGCTGTTTCATATTCATGTATGACTCGAAGTGGTTACTGATAAGAAATAAATACACATGATGGTACATCAATACTGCTTCTGCAGTCATTAGCTGCTCTTATCATTATATGATAGGAACAATTCACTCACACACTCTTTTCATTCTGTTCCAGGTCATGGGGGAAGCGGGAGCCAATCCCAGCTGAGTTCGGGTGAGAGGCGGGGTACACCCTGGGCAGGTGACTAATCCACCACCTGGGCAGGGCCGACACACAGAGACAGACAACCATTCACACTCACATTCATACCTACGGACAATTTAGAGTAGCCCTCTGTGCATGTCTTTGGACTGTGGGAGGAAACCGGAGTACCCAGAGGAAACCCACACGGACACGGGGAGAACATGCAAACTCCACACAGAAAGGCACCCAGGTCGACCCCGGGGACCGAACCCAGGACCTTCTGGCTGTGAAGTGACAGTGCTACCCACCACACCACCCACAGTAACAATTGTGATTATTATGAGTTGTAGTACATATTACTGCCTCCATTAACGTAATTCCACTACATTCTGTTCCCTGACTGTGATAGTACGCCAGCACATACTGCATACTTTATTTGTGGATCTGATCTGCAACTGCAGCTTTACACATTATCATGCCTCGGCTGTCACTGTCACAGATGAAATGCTGCTCTTTTATACCTAAGTTATAGGTTTTCCGTCATTTTGAAAATTTTCTAGATTGTCAAGCGGTACCAACGATATCAAAACTATGAAATGACACATATGGGGTTATGTGGCAAACATAAAAGGGTTTAAAAAAAAAGAAACAAAATATGTGTCATATTTTAGCTTCTTTAAAGTAGGCAGCATTTACCTTGATTACAGTTTTGCACACATTACCTTAAGCAGCTTCATGACGAGGTCACCTGGAATGCTTTTCAGTTACCAGGTGAGTCTTGGCCAAAGGTCATGAGTGGAATTTCTTGCCTTTGTAATGTGTTTGAGATCATCAGTTGTGTTGTGGTGTATGAGGTAGCGTTGGTGTACAGTAAATAGCCCTATCCCACACCTGTAGTGAGTCATATTATATCAAGAAGCGCTCAACTAAGTAAAGAGAAAAGACAGTCCATCATTACTTTAAGACATGAAGTGACATGAATTGAATTAGGAGCTATGTCCAAACTGTATGTCCTGCATGGAGGTTCTAAGAGACCAGATTCAACAAGATTCAACAGGATTGAGTGTTTTCATCTATCAATAAAATAGCCATGATGTCCAATACATACTAAAGCTATGTTACTGCGTGAGAGCAGAAGATGAGCTCATGACGAGAGCGTGATATTGCAGACTTCTCCTGCCGTGAGATCATCTCGAGATCAAATTCCTGACTACTTACCTTCACTATAGTATTATTTCTCGATATAATCTATATTGCCTTTATAACATATACTGCACGTTTCGTCCCATTATGTACAATACTGTTTTATTTAAATTAATATACATGTAATCCTGTATTCATGCAAGAGCTGGAGATACCAATCTAATTCCACCTCCCTCCCCCTTTCCACAATGAAAAGGCCCATGGTAGTGTGTGTGTATGTGTGTGTGTGTGTGTGTGTGTGAGAGAGAGAGATGCTGGTATGAATACACAACAAGGCTGACAAATGTGCATAGCACTCATTTGTGCTCACGTCAGTAACTGTATACATTACACAAGTACACATACTGTAGGAGTGAGAAAAGAGCCAATGAGTGCATATTAAACACACCTTTTTCCTGAGAAAAACTGAACATTAAGGTATAAATATGTAACATTCATGTAAAATTCTGTGTAAAGGCCCCTATATGTAAAGCTAAAGTAATGCTGTGGAAATGGAGTACAGTGGACCCTCGGCTCACGAACTGAATTCGTTTCGAGACTCTGTTTGTGACCCGAATCAGTGTTTCCCATTGAAATGAATGTAAATACAATGAATGTGTTTCATCCTTAAAACATGTTTTTAAAGTGTATTATGGGTTT
>JAQLOM010000023.1:14991241-15004409 GCA_030068315.1 Chrysichthys thysi
ACGTACTGTACATAACTCTACATGTGTTCATTCATAGTTATGATGCCTTCAGTGAGTATCTACCAATGTAAATGGTCCTGCCAATATAGTAAACACATTGAATGAGGTGTGTCCAAACTTCTGGCCTGTACTGTATATACACACACACACACACACACACACACACACACACACACACACACACACACACACACACACACTATTAGATATTTTTAGGGATTAATAACCTTTTAATTGGACCTTATATACTGTGACGATAGTTTGTGACAATGTACATTGTTAAAAGTGCTAAAGAAATAAAATTGAATTCGCCTGTCCTTAAGGAAGGACAGCTCAAATTACCAGACTCTTCTTGTTTCTTAAGCGGTTTTGCTTCTTTATTGATGCTCTATTCATTTAAAAAGCCTTTAAATTAGATTTACTTTTTAAAAATAATTTGTTGGTAACTTATCTACTTTATAAAATATTGTCATGGACTAACCATAACACACAAAAGATGTGCCTCAAGTGGAAAAAGGTCAGAAATCCGACACTTTAACTCAGGTTTAACCTTCTGTCCCAAACAGTTTCAGTTAATAAAGACGACGTGCGACTCTGTCTTGTTACATATAGACAAATTAAAGCTCTCCTATTGAAGAACCAGATGTGGAAATGTCCTGGAGGAATGAGCTACATCTTTTAAAAGATATTCTGTTAGGTAATGTTTTGATGATCAGGAGTCCAAATGGGCAGGAATTTCCCATCAGAACAGAGCTACTTTCGCTCATGATAAAAGAGATCATTCAGTATAATTACACTGTGATTTTCTGGGGGCCAAAAGACCTGTACTGTCACATCTGTTCTACTTTACTTATAGTACTAGTGCTAGGATCATGCTAATCGAATGTGCCCGTTCAACCAGAATTCCTAAGTGAACTGCCTTACGTCCCTGAGTCCAGATGTCGGTGTTTCTTAAATGTTTGACTGACGCCCCCGCCATTCACCGTCAATTCACCATTATTTCAAAGTTATCTAGATCTTTTTCTCGTTTTCATTCCATCATGATCCAAATTCAAAGTTAGTTGGGCTCGTTCAACATTTTTATCCACGCTCCAAGGCCTGATGGAGTCCCAGGCTTAGCCATTTTTGACTCCCAATGCTGAAATGCTGCTTTTGTGGCCAAATTATTATGAAATCCCCACCACAGCCAATAATGAACACACACACACACCACCACAAAACAATTCAGCACCACATCTCTGTTGTATTCTAGACTAAAAATTTATTTTTATCATCATAGTCTCAAGCCAGAGCAAAGTACGTTTTGCAAGTGTTATACACCGAGCCCACTTTACTCCAGTCCTTATAAAGTGTGCAGGAACACACATGAGCCGTCTGCCTGGATTCATGGAGTTTATAAACACAGAAAGCAGTGGGCGTCGTCTTTCGATTTTCACTCTAAAAACTCAAAGCTCTCCCCCGCATTACATTCCCATATTCCAAACTAAAACACTGCGCTGTTTTATTTTGTAATATATGTAGCATGAGAGTATAAATATGTACTTCCCTCGAGCAAACTCATCTTTTTTGGCTGCTGTCATTTCCACGCTCTGTGAGCACATTACTGAAGCAGAGCTGCGTTTCACCCTGTAGCGTCTCTGTTTTTACAGTTTCTAAATGATAATTTAGAGCGGAGACACTCGTGCACATTTTCATATCACCACACAGTGTAATATTGGATTTTATACTTTGGATTTCAACACGGAGAAGAGAGAAAAAAGAAAAAGAAAAAGAAAAGATGAAGGATGGGTTTCAGAGGAATAGGTTTGCTTAAGAGTGAGCGACGGATTTGAATAATGTATTGTTTGTTAAATTTAACACAGGCTTCCAGTCGTTGTGATTTGAACCTTTTTCACATGCAGACATCTGGTTAATTGCTTACCCAAGGTTCTCAGTAACGTGATGGAGCTTGAAGGACATTTTGGACACTGGACTTAACCGAATGTTTAGCTTTGGATATTTTTTCAAATGAATACTCAAAAGATTTTTAAGAAAAAATATTGACACGAATGCCAAGTTGTCCAGAAAAGACAGAAAGCAAAATTTTACAAGAATAACTTTCTCCATTATTCTATCCATGAGGAAGGTGGTGTAATTTTATTTATTTTTCACAATCAGACCGAAATGCGCACGAGCTAAACATGTAGGGGACGAATGTTTAACAAAAATATGAATCCGCAAAACGTTATTTGCATGCTGATATGTATCAGGTTGGACATAATGATGTTGGTCCAAATGAAGCAAAGTACAGTTGTACCAGTGGTTTGGCTTCCACATGCCCTTATGGGAAGTCCATATTGAACTTTTTTTTTTTTTTTAATATGGACGTTTTCTCATTTATCCTTCATTCAATGACTCTGTCCTGGAAGCCCCATACAACCTTTTTATCTACATGTAAAGTACACAGACACCTGACCGTCACATTGATATGTGCTTGTTGAAGATCTCATTCCATGCTTCTGAGAAGGCTTTCCACTTGATGTTGGTGCATGGCTGTGGGGATTTGGGTTCATTCAGCTACAAGAGCGTTAGCCAGGTCAGGCACTGACCTGTGAGTGAGGAGGCTCCAGTTCTCAAACCTTCTCAAAGCATGTCTTCATGGAGCTGGCTTTGTGCACAGGGGCATTGTCATGCTGGAACAGACCTGGGCCTCTTAACTCCAGTGAAGGGACAGTGTAATGCTACAGCATTATAGCAAGACACTCTGTAGTTACGTGCCTCCAAATTTGTGCTAAGGGTTTGCACATAAGGGTGTGATGGTCAGGTGTCTACATACTTTTGGCCACACAGTGCCATAATTGGGATGCTACAAGGCAGGCCAAGAAAAAGTAGCCCACATTTGGAGATACGAAGATAAGATGAACGAGCAAATAAATTGTTTTTAATCACTTACAAACAAAAGTCCAAACAGATGCTGAAAGTGGTCCTCGTCCACGTCTATGCACCTACACATGGGGCGACAGGCGGAGCGAAAGGGGCGACGGCCTCCTCCAAAGATCGTGGCACCGGGATCAGAGGCGGGGCTGTTTTTTCCTGGCCCACCCCGGAGATCACATATGCAATTAGGTAAACTTAACTACCCCTGAGGCCAGAAATGCATTAAAAGTCTCCTGCTGTAACGGCCGGATAGTTATTCAATAAACGAGTTGATGGACGTTACATTATAATAATATATCGGTTGGATGTTGGCAACATACCGGCAAGGACCCCATTTACGTGCATTCAGTTGTAAACCCCTACATCTGTACTAAGTGAAACAGGTAGAGCCTTTGTCATGTAGTGTTTATCTTGAATAATCTATGAAAAATTGATGAGGTGGAGCTAAACACACGATGTATTTTCTGATTCATAAAAACAGAGTGCACTTCATTTAATCATTACATAAGAAATGACAGCGAAATGGAAAAAAAAAGTAAAAATCACATCCATGTGCTACTGAAAATCAAAAGTCTCATTTCCTACAGGCTCAAGACGGGTCATCCTGACAGATCGCAGCTAAACGTCACATCGTATCACATCACAGTGGAGACTGGGCTCGGCGAGGAAGATGAGGAGCATGATGCTGGTGGTTTTAGCATGAAAGATGAAGCTTTGGAACCTGGTATGTTTCATCAGCGGTCTCTTTAGGGAGAGATGAATGCCCATGACCGCCAAGCTAAACAGCATAGCAGGTAAGATATGAAACCATTAACCAGTGCGAAAATTGACCAACATATCAATGAAAGAAGTTTAAAGTGAATAAATCAACTTTATTTAAAAAAAGAAGAAAAAGAAAAAAAAAAAAATCCACAAAACACTAAACTAAAGCCGGGACCACGTCGAAGATTGTTCGTTAATTATAACGATTTCTGAATTTCCTGTATCGTTTCATAAGTGAACAGCAGGGTTCCACAATAAAAACAAAGCAACTGAAGGCCAGAGAAATGTTCATGTTTATTGATGGACTACAAAATACTAAAAGAACTGGAAAGAACACTGATTAAGCTTTTTATTTTTCGGTTAAAAAAACAAAACAAAACAAAAAACCCCGTCAAGATTACACACAAGTCAACAGGTAATCTTTTAGTGACCGGATCGTGATCGTTCAAAAGTGTACGTGTGTTTACTTATTTTATTTTATTTTATTTTATACAGGATTAAATGTGTATACAAATACGTCCCCCTCTCATAAGGACAAATTTACAAAACTTGGATGCTTTTACATTTTCAAAAAAAATTATTTTAAAACCATAGCTCCCCCCCCCACGTGTGTGTGTGTGTGTGTGTGTGTGTGTGTGTGTGTGTGTGTGTAACAGGACTTTACCATCGCTGACAGACGGACCAGCAGACCAAGACCAGTGAAGGACCAGCCTCCAGTCCACACACTTTCTCTCCCTCTCCCTCTCTCTCTCTCTCCCTCACACACAATCTTGATCCCTCACTAGCAGCTACCTCAGAGAAACCACATTCAGCAGTATTGCACATTAAGCATGGAGGACGATTGTTCTGAGAGGGGGAAATGTGAATAGCGAAAAAACCCTGACGAGATTAGAGAGGCAAAAAAAAAAATAATAATAATAAAAATAAGGCCAACAAAAGAATCATGCAAACAGCAAGACCTATAAAGATCAGCCTCTGCTATACAAGAACTTTTTCTAATCAGCCAGTTAATCCGTTATAAAGAGACAGCCATATGCGACCCTGAACACAGAGCAGAAGACACTTAGCAACTAGCTCACCCTAGGTAACGTCTACCAGCAGAGGCCACTGTCTCTTTGAATGACCCGAGCACAGGCTAAAGAAAAGGACATCTCGCACCCTGTTACACTTGCAGCAAGTAAAAGAAGAGTCGAGTGCTCTGCTCTTAGTTTATTCCTAGATGCATAAACTCTGTTTCTACAACATGCAGACAAAAATATTCTAAAAAAAAGTGCTTTACAGCTTGACTCAAGCTCCAAGTAAACGTTTGTATTTGAGGGGCACTTAAATTGTACAACTTCCTAAAGAAACGTTTTATATATATATATATATATATAATTATATATATCTTACACAAAAAAAAAAAAAACGTTTATTTTATCGGGTTTTTTTTTTTTTTTTTTTTTTTTTTTGGACCATCGTTGCACGCTCAGTGTCGTATTCAGATTTCAGGTGACTTGAAGATTATTTGGCACCGTTTCCGTCGGCTTTGGGTCGGTTACAAAATCCTCGAAGCGAAATAAACTTGTAAAAAGTCAGAACCTGATACAAAGACAGAATATACAATTTACCTCAAGACCACATATGATGATTAACGTGTTAAGAAATAATCTATTGAATATCAACAAGATATCATCTCTTTAAGAGAGATTGGCCAATGGTATATATGAAACATGGAAGAAGAAGGGGAAAAAAAAAAGAATATTTCAGACAAAATTTACCAATATAGTCTATCTCTCTTTCTACATATGCGATAGTGTCAACATATTTCTATTACTCCAACAGAATACTGAGTAGGCCTAAACTTTGCTGGGTCACGATTCCCAGATGTTTCTAGTGTCCGTTCCCTCCTTGATTGCCCTTTCGTTCGCTGTCCCTTCCTCTAAAAGCAAAACGGATGGTGACGATATAAACGTTGAAATGGATTTTGCTCAGAAGTGTTATATGTAGAAATGGCGAGTGAAACACTACTGGTCATGATAAAGAAAGGCTGGCCTGAATGCTCTCCTCGTGTTGATTCAGAGCAAGTATCATCACCTGTACAGAAGTGCACACGTGGGCGGTTATCGCTATCCTTAAAGCGAATTCAGCTGCCCTATGACACGGAGTAGGCGGCAGCTTGAAAAGATGCGGTAACTGACCACACCCTCTCTGCGTACCGGCCACCTAGAGAAGGAAATCAAGAACGGCGACGATTAAAGTCTACGCTGAAAAACTGTGTAAACTTGAACAGCCAAAACTATGATATACGAGAGCAGAGGTGGGGGGTGGGTTAGGAGGTAGAAGAAATATGGCCATGAAGAGATCTGAGACAGGAAGTTAGGGAGCGGAGGTAAAATTCGCAAAGAACCCACTTCAGCTTGGACGCATGCTGAATTTACCCCATAACCACACCTTGCGATTCACGTACACTAACGGTGTACACAAGCTTCGGCCGCTGATCTTGGTGACCTGACCGACTAGTGAGAAAATGAAGAGGCCAGACATTCTTCCAAGGAACACTTTCCTAAATACATGCATCATTCTGGACATAAAAAACACGTCCAATGTTTAGACATTAGACTACATTCAATCTTTAGAACATGACAGAAGGCACAAAAACAAAAATACCTGGGTTTTTTTCCCTTTAAATTGAGTGTTTGCTAGACAGAAACGCCATGAAATCAAATACATTTGATTGGTCTTGATTAGAGGAGCAGAGAATAAACAGCCTGGTTCTGTATTGGCGTGTACGAGAGCCTCTGGTCACATCCGGCTCTTTCTTTGGAACACAAGATCAGCGAGACCTATTTACAAAGAGCAACATTCAAATCCCTGTAATTGGGCCAAAAATTACTCCGCCTCTGAGGGACTGGCCTTAAAGGGGAATTCAGATTTTTTTTTTCTTTCTTCTCCGCCTTTGAAAATTCTTGTATAATTCACTTGATGAGAAGTAAACAGTCATGTAGTGTGTTTAGATGAGAAATGGTGCAGGCGGGTTTTTGTTTGTTACAGAACCCAGGAGTCCTTCATGCTCACGATGGCGTTACACGGGCTACCGGGGGAACCGCTGGACTTTCACGCGCAATGTTATTAAGAATACATAATAGCCCTAAAAATGGCGATTATTGTCCAGAAATGTTCTGATAGCACTGTTTCCCCAACAGCACTACAATAATCAGTCAGCAGATCGCATGTAAAAACAACACTGACATCAGAAGCAACTCTGACTCAGAAAGCTTCTTTAGAAATGTGCATTCCGAATCAAACCCAATCACAATGACTGTTTACAACTCGACAAGCTGCGACGGTGAAATTTTGGGAAAAACAAAACTTCTTGGACTTTCCCTTAAAGTATTTTAGGCCTAGACAAACAACAGCTGCGGGCAGAAATGAGAGAGAACGAGAGAGAGAGAACGAGAGAGAGAGAGAGCGAGGGAAGGTACAGACAAAAAGCAGACGTACAGTAGCTTTCAGCATAAGAACTTCCAATCTTACACGCTCTCTTAACACACTCTCTCGCTAATGTCACTTTGCCGTGCTGCTGTGCTATAAGTACATTCTAACAAAGTGCTTTTATGCATGACATGCAATTGCTTCTGGAAAGGGGAGATCGGGTAAGAGGAATGCTTTAAAAAGAAAGCAAAACAAGAAAATACAGCAACATCAACAACCAAAACGCGTACACAGACGAAGTCTGCTGAGGGCCTGAAATAGCAACAGGCTGACCAGGTGGTGACCACTCGGGACAGCTGGTAGGCATGTAAGATGCACCAAATTCTCTTTGTGGATGTATCGAGTTTGCCTGCGCTGGGGATTGTCAAAGAAAATTGATCTTCCAAGCGGTGGGAAGGGCAGAATTAAGTGCTTTCTGGTTAAAAACGCAAAGCCGGACAAACCGGTCGGAAAACCGCCATGTCCCGCAATAGCATCCTCGATGTTACATTTAAAATGATGCTGCATCGTCAATGTAGTGGGTATCTGAGATTCTAGTAACAATTTCTGAGATCCTCATAATCGAGTTCCTGATTTCTGCTTAATTTTGATCTTTGATTCACAGTATAATAAAGCTCTTCTTTTTTTTTTCCTTTTACCACTTTAAAAAAAAAAGTTCTTTTCACATAAATCTATTGTACATGAAAATAAAATGTGGGTATATTGTGTGTGTGTGTGTGTGTGTGTGTATAGTGTATATACAGTTGTAGTCATCTGTACAACGGTTTAGACCACGACAGAGCATGACTCAGAGAGTCCAAGAGCCCTTTCTGCCTTGCTGGCTAGAAAACAGGCCCGTATAAATATCCCAATAGGTTTTCTGGGCTGGAAAGGCGACACACTTTCCTGTGGATAAACACTTCGTAGCGCAGGAAGAGTGCCAGTGTCAGTACGGCTGTAGCTTTAAGAGTCCAGGGTTGTATCAGCTGTCCAAGTTCATTAACCGGCTGTCGCCGTGTTAAGTTCCAGCACGGTTTTACCAGGAGGTCGCTGGATAGCAGAGTGCTGGTACGGATAGCTTCTCTAGGTGGACAGGAGTAGCAAGTGTGACATGTCCTGTCAGTTTAAATCACGTAGACCGCAGGCTGCGCCCAGGAAGTTGGTTCGTAGCAGCCTTCTTTCTCTCTCTCGCTCTCTCTCTCTCTCTCTCTCCAGCACATTTAGTTCCACCAAGTGGTGTTGCATCACTTCCCTTTCTGATGCTGACATCGAGAGACAGAAGAGCTCAGCTGTGCAGGCATGTTTGACCCTAAAGACGATTATGACACGCGATTTTGTTCACTGTGCTCACGTCATTGTATCCGAGCTAGAACGGACCGTCCTCCGTTAACGGGTTAGCTTCGCGGTTTCCTTCCCCGCACATACTTTAGCAAAACTGACAGACTGTATTCTGCTGTCATCTGGAATACATTCCAAGTCCATGATGATCATGCTTACCATCAGTCTCAGTCCTCATGTGTCATTCAGTGAAGATGAACAATGGTCTCATTCGGGAACGTGACCGTGAATCGAGTCGATCGGGAAAGGCGCCGACGTTGATCTAGCTCTCGGTCATCTTCTACAAAGATTGGAGCTCATTCCTGCAGTGTAGCCGCGTGATAAGAGCACTCCTCAGCAAATGACAGGAACACCGTCAGTGTTGAAAATCATACCAGTAGTGGGTTCATAAGTGCCAGCCAGGTAGTAGAGGTCCTCACTGTCCTGGTACTTCTTAGTTTTAATCATCTGTTCATACTGCTCCAGGCTGACCACCAAGCACTTGTGAGAGATGGTCTGAACATCGTTTTCGTCGACGTGAGACGATTGGTACAGAGCCCGCTGCACAGAGGAACACATTTCACGTTTGACCTTCTTACTCTTTATGAAAAACAACGGCACTCTTTTTTTTTTTTGGTGGGGGGTGGTGGTGGTATGGTGTCATGTTCCAGAGTAAATATACTCACCTCCATGAAATCCTTCCTCTGGTTGGATGCCTGCAGAACAGCAGCAAGATTCCTTCCAGACATCTGATCCCAGTTCTGTCGAGACAAGTTTGGAAAAGTCGAAAAATATGTCTGACTTTTCGGTTCTCCAGGTCATTTTATATGTGCACTACATTGCTAGACTGGAGAATAAACACAACATTTCCTGACTGTTAAACAAGAACTTTTGACTCCGAAATATTACAGGGAAACGTAACCTTTTTGTCGTGAAGTTTCTTCCCGGGGTTGGTTTCCTCAGGATGGTAGAACCATTTAACCCGAACCACCATATTGTTTCCCCAAGACTCCCACATGCTCTGGATGTGACCGATGAATGGGAGATTAGGCCGTCCAGCGGATAGGAAAACGGCACAGTCTCCGATGCGAATCATTTCTTTTCCTCGCATAATGGCCTTGTAGAAGAGTTTCTTTGCTTTGCCCTTCATTCCTCGTCTCTGCAATTAACAAAAAGAAAACTTTTTATTCCGAGATCATTAAAGCACAAATACCAAAGCACTGTGTAGTCAACCAAGAGACGTTTTTTTTTCCTTAAATAAAAGAAGAACCAGAACATCCCTTATAATAAGCATACTTTTTTTGTGTGTGTAAAGACTAATGTTTAAGTGTCAAGACTAACCTGAGTAGGTTTCCCAAACCACTTCCAGAGCTGTCTGGCTGGCAGGAAAGCAGAAATCTTGGGTCTGTTCTCCACAGAGGGGAGTCTCTGTCTCTTAGCCAGCTCCTTTGTAGTGGGCAGGTGGATTCCCTCTCTCCTCTTAGGCCGGCCAACGCTCTTCTTCACCTTCTGCTGCTTTTGTTGCTTTGCCTGCTGTTTGGTAGGAGCTTGCTCTTCCTGGACCTTGGGCGTGGCTGGCGGGGACTCAGTCTTCACCTCTGCTTTCTCTTCTACATCCTCATCGTCGTTCTCGGTTGGAGGTTGCTCTTGAGGAGATGGGGGCTGGGGAGCTGCAGGAACCTCCTCATCCGAGCTACAGGAAGACTCCTCGTCGCTGGTGGTCGAGGACGAGGAGGACGACGAAGACGACGAATTAAATCCAGCAGTAGAAGAGGAGCTACTGCTGGAGGAGCTGGAAGAGGTGGGGCTAGAAGCACGGGAGCTGGTGGAGCTGCTGTCCTGTTTGGGCTTTGTTTCTGGAGAGGTCCTCCTTTCCTCTTCTCCATCAGACTCGGAGCTGCTGCTACTGCTGCTGCTACAGTTTTCTGATCGAGCCTCCTTGTCTCCTGAGCTCTTTACACTTACTCGGCTGTCTGTGCTACTTCCCAGCTTATGGATACCGTAGGTGGCCACGCTGTCCGTATTAATCGTCTCGGGCTCGGTCTTGGGCTTCAGTGTTTTGTCTGTAGGGGTAGTGGAGGTGATGGTAGTGTAGTTAACACCCATGACGGCTTTATTGTCTCGCTTTGTGCGGTTCTGACCCTCCATCATCATCAGGGCTTTGGTCTTCTTGGTCTTGGGGGACATCACTCCCTCGTGGTCCAACTTGATCAGGATCTCAGTCTGAGGCTGCTTGCGTTGGGTTTTCACCCCAAACGCTGCTCCTTCATCTTCACTCTTCCGGGCCCTTTTGACACCCTTGGCCTTCCCGATCTCGTTGCTGGACATAAAGGACGCTAACGAAGCAGACGGGTCATTATAGAGATCCACAGAGAGAACTTTTCCATAAAGCGCAGAGGAGTAGACAGACTTGGGCTGTGAGTGTACTTTGGCCGGGGGCTTGACTACAGTAGTTTTCTTCTGGCCTTCAGCAGGTATGGGGATGGAGGGGTTGGTTGTGTTGGCAGGCTGAGTTTTCCTACCTAGCACTGGGCCACTTTTCTGGCTTGTAAGGGGTCTCTCCTGCACTGGTCCAGGGGCTGATTGGTCAGGTTTTTCATGCTCCTTTGGAGCTAGCTCAGGCTCTGAAAAGTAGAACAGAGAGGAGGAGTTTAATATGCCTCAATACATGACCTACATGGAATGCAGTGAAGCTAAAATTGTCCCTATTCTGCCAGGAAGCCTTTCTCTTCCCCACCACAAACAAATTACTTAATATCCGTGAAACCACCCAAACTATCCCCTCTTAAGCCACAGCCGTTTATTTCATTAATTCCAGAACTGTTGGCTCGCTTAACTGGAAACAAATCAATTATCAGAAACTTCAGAAAGTAATTTCATGAAAGCAAGAGAGATAAATTACCAGGTTTGGGTTTTGGCTTTCTCCCTCTCCCCTTATTCTTTGGAGCGGAATCGTCCGTGGTTTTGGGGCTTGTGTCTTTGCTCTCAGGAATATCCTTACTACCCTTCCGTGCTCGCTTTTTAGTGCTAGCCACCAAGAGAGCAGGCGACGGTTCCGCACCTGCAAAGAAAAACACAGCAAACAAAAAGACTATTTTTCCCCCCAAAGAATGCATCTAAAATGAGTATTTATTTAAACGCACACTCCTAAAACTCTCCATGAATGCACGCACTGACAAGTCACAACCTAGAAAGAAACGGCTCTTCACACCTCAAGAGCGAAAGCAAACAAAAATCAGTGGCTACACAGACTCCAAAACAAACAGTGTTTTCATACAGGCAGTTAGCATAAATCAAGGTCTGTCCCACTTCCTGAGAGGACACTCACACTGGATCTTGTAGTCAGGAGGGAGCAGTCTAATGTGAGAAAGCGGAATGCGCCCTGTGTCGCCGTCATCGAACTCTACAGTTATCAAGTCGTCCACCTCGTCCATGTCGGTGCTCCCTGCAGACAGTTCAAAATGAGAAAAGGACTGATGTGTACCAGCATACATCTCCATATATTTCTCAGGCACTTCTTGAGGGCCCTTTTTATTCTCATCTGCTGACAGGAGCAGTAGTTACAACCTCCGTTTAAGTTTTTTTTGGACGAGCCTCCAGTTCTCTCTCGACTTTAGTGGGAGGGAAAATAAATAATAATTGAAGCAGAGGGCTGCATGAAGCTAACCACATCATCATTCATTCTTGGCCTCTGTACTCTCCCACCTCCTCTGGCAGGCCTGCTAGCCTTGGCTAAAAGCTTCAGATTAAAGGAAATTAAACAAGACTCTGCCCTGAAAGGTTATGTGTACAGAGGACAGAAAATACTCGTGCTTTTTTTTTCTTCTTTGCAGCTTAGAAAGGTTGGAGAAGTTAGACAGCGTGTCTTTATAAAAACACGATGGTCAATGTGGCATTTTAGTTAGTGGAAAGCACTCTATTGATCTTACCTCTGACTACGGTGCCGGGGTAGAGGCAGCGGTACTGTTGGCTCCAGTAGGCTGCGATTCTTGTTCCCTGAGGCAGGTACCTCACAGAGGGGGGCTTAACATCAATAATCTGTACAATGTGCGCAGCGGGAGAAAAAGAAAAGTAAAACAATCCATTTTTGTGCTCTAAAAAAAGACTGCATTTTTAACCTGCATGCGGTCGGGGCACAGCGGCCGCTGTCTGTACTAATATATGTAGACTGACTCATGCGCCAATTTCTGGCAACGGACCATTTCTCATGTATACAATCATCCTAAAAGAGCTCTCTCTCTCTCTCTCTCTCTCTCTCTATGGCCGGCGTTGTTTTTTTTGGCCAAGCTTCTGTTTACTACGGTCAATTAAAGGGAATGGAGGTAGCCGAGAGCCTCAGTTGCTTAAACCAACACTCAATATTAGTGAAGCAAAATGTGTGTGTAGCAGGACACGAGGATTTCTAAGGAGGTCCTATGTCCTGAGAGTGTTTGAATGTGCGCACGCCCCTGGCCATTCACTGTACTAGGACACAAGTGGGGCTCATTAGTGACTGGTGAGGACAGTGTGCTGTACTGACCGCCTCCTGCAGCAGCTGCTCCAGGCAGTAGATATGAGGCCTGTTACCCCGTTCACCCTCAACCACCACGCTGTATCTGCAAGACATAAGACACAGTCCTTAACACACAACCTGTCTGCCTCTGCTTGACAGCCTAGACACTACCGAGTGTATGTATGTGTGCGCATGCATGCATATATATATATACACATACATACATAT
>JAQLOM010000023.1:15009117-15021330 GCA_030068315.1 Chrysichthys thysi
AAGTGTTGGAAAAGACGGCCAATTGGTACGACAGGGTCACAGACCATTTTCTGCAAAAGGAACGGAGGGCAGAATTTTCATACAAATAACATAATTAATTGTATGATGAAGGCCTAATATGAGCTTCCCCAGTTTCAAAGACTACCATCTGCCACTGACCTCAACTAATATAATATAATATAATACAATACAATATAATATAATATAAATCTCATTTGCATGAAGTGCTCTTAGCTTACTGAAGTAATTGTCTGCAATATTATTACAGCTTCTGCTCTAATGAAACTCAAATAACGGAAAGACCGACAGAAGGAAAATACACAGAGCGTCCCCCATTAAAGATGCTTCCTCTAGAAGTTTTGAAATCACATAAATGCATTTGTTTCAATAAATGATTGGCTCTAAACAAAACAGGATTTTGAGAGCAAGTCTTACTCCTCAGTAGGCTGCATCTTAATTAGCAATATGCACAACAGGCAAAATAAATAAATAAATAAATAAATAAATAATAAAAAAGCAAGCTGCTACATACAAGGGCAAGCCCTTAGAGGAAAAGTTTTCTTACCAATATATGCTGTCTCTTACATTGTGTATACTCAGCCTTATTTTACTTTCAGAAACTGGTTCGGTAAGCAGTTTACACCAAAGCTAATTCATCAGTGACCCAACATTTGTAGGACAGAACCACAGTAAAGAAGGTAAATGGGGCAAGTCAGAAGGAGAAATGATGAAAATAAAGAAAAACAGGGAAAAGGTGAGGTGAGGTGAGGTGAGCTCTCTTACATGTCGGGTGAGTGGACAGTGTTGACGTGGCCGGCGTACAGCAGCTTGTCATCCATAGGGATAAGGACCCGCAATCCGTCCTGAAGCTCATCCTTATTAAGCACACAGTTACGTGGGGCTGTGCGCAGACACACACACACACACCCACACAGAGAGAGAGAGAGAGAGAGAGAGAGAGAGAGTGTAAGCAAAGCTGTAACTCTGTACAAATCATTAATCACTCAACTATACTAAATGGTCCCATCTCAGCCGAGTGCTGTCCGAGAGGCAACGTCCAGGTGCAATGACATTCACTGATGTGCATTAGCATGAAGGATACGCCACAAACGCAATCAAGTCGAGTCAACTGTCTTGATTTTAATGCTGGATTAAAACAAGCGAGGGCGTGAAATGACTCCCGCCTCCTGTCACTCAAAGGTGGTCGCTTTTTTTTTTTTTTTTTTTAAAAACAGCATGTGTGATCAAGAAAAGGAAGAGATTGAGATGTGAAAGGCAATTAAACAGAGGCTGATTAAAAGAGCTCAAGCGCATAAGCTTACAGGAAGGGCACGTAAGGCAGAGAGCTCTGTCCAAACTTAGTATTAACATCCATCTCGGATCACTCGATCACAAGTGGACAGGAGAGACAGCTAGCTGTTCACACTTGAGGTTTTCACAAGTCTTGAATGCATGCCCACTGAATACTTGATCACATTTCATTAGTAGCTGCCAAATGCACAAAAACAGTTAACCCAAAAGATATCCGTTAAGCCGGATATCATTTATTAATTAATCAATCAATCACAGGCTCAGAGTGGCTGATAATTATTTTTTTTTTTAACTCCTATTAGCTTGCTTTGGGACATTTTGTGCACCCTCAAAGCTCATCTAATGAGATCTCACATGCTTTAAACAAATCACACAGATGATTGACCACAGAGAGAACAGAGAGGAGGGGTGGGGGTGGGAATAAGAAAAAAATTGCATACAGATTTAGTTGGTGCACTCCACCAATTGCACCATCTACATCTCAGAAATGCAACTATAATGTTTACCATCATCACAATCAGCACACACACAGTTTGGAAAAAAAAAATAAAAAAAATCAAATGTACAATAAATATACTGACAGTTTTATATATACAGTCGTCACTCGCCATATTGCGGATCACCTATTGCGGCTTCACTGTATCGCGGTTTCTATATGCAATGTAAACAATATAAAAGTGTTAATTCAAACATTAAAAGAATATTAAATCGAAATAAAATACAGTATATATTTCATCAGTGGATGAACACACAATGAAAACGCAGTGTACGCCACGACCGCTTGAGCTAGTTCGCCCACGTGAGATTGTACACGGCACACTATTGGCTGATGGATGGGAGGCGACCAACCAGAGCGTTGTGTTCTGTATCCTGGGCGCTGATTGGCTCAGTGACCGTTCATCTCATCATCACCATCATCATCATCAGTACTGCACAGCTAATTCATCATCTTGATCATTCAGGTTGTAGTATACGTCACTGGTGAGTACGCATGCAGAATTTTATATGTTGTTAAAATGACGTAGGTTTAAGAGTGTAGAAAGTGTTTAAGAGCAGAAGACGTGTTTATAAGACTGCGAGAAAGGTTAATAAGAGAGTGGGAAGGGTTTATAAAGCCTTAAAATATATATAAATAATAAAATAAATGTAAGGTCGCTACTTCGCGGATTTCACCTTTCAGTACACCACCACTGGGTATTCATCTGCTGATGAAATACAGTGCTTACTGTTTTATTTCGTTTAAAATGTTCTTTTAATGTTTGAATTAACATTTAAAATTTTTAAAAAAAAAATTATATTTTATATTCCAGAGTCCCGTGAAAGGGGACAAAATTTGAAAATCCACGATGCACTGAACCCGTGATAGGTGAAGCGCGATATTGCGGGGGTTCACTGTGTGTGTGTGTGTGTGTGTGTGTGTGTGTGTGTGTGTGTGTGTGTGTGTATGTATATATATATATATATATATAAACAAACAATATTCCTGTATGAGAGCTAGACATGGGTTTCTAGAACATGTCCAAATTACAGGCTCATTCTGGGAGAGCAATTCTGCATAGCAAATACTATCCAAATGTACAACATTGGTGCTATGCCATTCGATGACTGAACGTGCACTACCAAACTCAATCTACTCCTTTCCAAACGCTATAAATTATTCTAGAGCCCAAAATTGTAGTTGTAGTAGTAGTATTCAAAAGTCACCTCACACTGTATTTATTTAATGCAGCACTATTAACCCTTTATGAGGTGAAGCTCCATATTTGGTAACTTCAGCAGACATCATGATGCCCCCTTATGCCTCTCTGTGAGGTCGTAGAACCATATAGATCATAAATAAACACATGTGCATTTAAGTTTAAGTCTTGGTGTTTTTATTTTTAATTTATGAATACACTTTTTGGAAACATTTTACCCTCCACTGACCATATATGGTTACTCCGTTGACCTTGATTTGCAACATAAATTTTGTAATATAATATAACATAATATTATGCATGCGCTTTAATATCCTCCAATAACACACTAGGATTGAAATTTCGAATGTGTAACAATTTCAACTTGTGCCCTATAAAGGGTTAAAAACATAAGGATAAAAAAATATCTTGTACTATTATCATTATTATTATTATTATTTATTATACTGCCATAAATAAAGAATAGCTGTGAGAATAAGTGGCCCGATTGCGTGAGAGACAGGAAATATTTATCTAGTCATGAGCAGAGCTTATGTTATGAATGGTAAGAAGCAGCGCAGATATAAGAGGAGATCTGGAGTGGCTGGCAGCGTACATTTAAAATATAGGATTAATGAAGATAACGCATGCAAACCACCCAAAGAGAAATCGGCCTTTTACATGTGAGTACCTGGACAGTTCGAGTGGCACGATTGTGTGTGAAAACCATGACTGTGTGGAAGCCACACTGATGACTAGGTGCTCTTTTAATGAACACCAGGGACCTACTGTTATTCACACTACAAATGCAATGAGCTACGTGCATCGCAGAACAATGTAGTTTGAGTGATTTTATCCTTCACAGAGTCGTATTTAGCGCAGACCACTTGTGATCCAGTGACCTGAGACGGATGTTAATCTGTTAAGTGTGAACAGGGTCAATTTCTAAGAGCATGTGTGTGTAGTGTGCTCACCAGGGGTACAAGGTCTTTCAGTGCTCACACGGGGGTTCTCGTCCTCTGAGAAGCTGCTGTCCTGATTAGGCTCGAAGTCCTCGTCAGCAGCCATGCTCTCCATCAGCTTGCTGACAGCGCCACCTTTTCCTCGGGCCTGCATGCACGCGCACACACACACACACACACACACACACGTCCATATGACAACTCGCACCACTGGACTCCCAGCTATTCTTAGTTTAATTCCAGCAATGAAACCCATGCTCTTGTGAAGTGAGAATTGATTCAGAGAAACGCATTTAGATGAGCGCTTGATACTGGATTCTCAATTTGAAAACGCCAGAACACCCAGGAGACAGTCAGCATCTCCGCACACTGCATTTATACATCAAACAACAACAAAAAAATAAATAAATAAATAAAAAAAAAAAAAAAAAAGTGTCAGATATGAAAGCAGTTTGTCTCTTACAAAGAAAAAATTATAGAAATAAATGTGGCACTGGGAAAGCAAAAACGAATAGAAAGAGATGTCCTGCGGTTCATTCTGCTTATGAGTGAGCAGTTTAATTAGGCTTGTTGTTGTTCTCTCTGTCATTTTCTCTCTCCGTCATGGATATTCAGAGCAGGCCTGTACAGCAGGTCACGCCTGGCCGGTCTCATTCAAATACAAGCCATTTCCCAGCAGGCCACAGGAGGAGCCTGCAGTCTGCCAGGTAAAAAAATTGGTCAAATCCCCCTCTCCCTAGGTCCAACCCGTCTCATGCTGTCTAAACCCACCCCATCAACAACAAGCGCTTCACAAAATGGCTGTTCCTTTCAAATATTTATCATCCAGCCTCTTGTCTTTGCACTGTAAAACAAAAACAAAACAAAAAAAAACCCCACTGCCTAATGCTGCATGAATCATATACTTTATGAGCTAATGCATCAAGGCCAGTCGCATTAAACAATTTCTGTTGGTGGTGGTCAGGGACAACTGGGAGGGCAAACTGTGGTGTGTTTGTCATCATTACCATCTTATTAACTACGCAGTCTGGAAAAGCTTACCTCTCTGGCTTTGGGCTTAATCTTGCTCTTGCGTCCAGAGCTGACAGAAAGCGATGCGCCGCTCTCTGAGGGAGTGCTGGAGAGCGGCGGAAGACGCAAGGGGAGCTCTTTCAACCTCTTCTTCTGCAACGTACACATTAGAGAGACATAGTAGAGCCTTCAGAAAACATGCACAGAGGGAACAGCCACACAGACACAGGACAGGACGTAGCATCTCATCCTAGTGGAGAGTATCAGATGAGGAATCGGTGTTAACGGGCTACGCTACGCAGAGTGCTATTAAAAGGGTGAGGGAGGATATAGAGGGAGGAACAATGATGGCTGGTAATTGTAGCCTGGCAAGTTCCAGTCGTCCTTTTGTGTCCAATAACAAGACATTCACAGCAGGAGGTTTTCTTGTCCTACAAATGGATTGGGCCTCCTGCTGCTGCACAGCACTCGGGGTTAGCATGCAGGGCTCAGCGTACATCAATAAATCAGCACCCACCTTTCCCAGGGCTTTTGCCTCCTTGTTTTTAGGCATATCCTTGGATCCATGTGGAGGTGTTTTAGGGCCACGAGACGGTTTGGGTGCTGTAGGTTTGGATGGAGAGACGGGTTTCGCCTGGGCCGCGTCATGGAGGAAAATGCGCTCACTCCTGCGGCGGATCCAGCGTTCTTCGTCGCTGCCTTCGGCCGAGAAGCTCAAGCTGAGCTCAGGTGGGGCTTTGGGTTTACGGCCACGTTTGCCAGGGCTAGAGTCTTCACGCAGGACACTGGCCGGGGGTAGCAGGGGAAGCTCGGGGGCCGACCTCTTACCGTGCAGCAGAGACGGGAACTTGCGGATCTTGATGTCACTCTCGGAGTCGGTGAATTCAAACTCTGTACCTGTATGATAAAAATGCTGAATTAACACCAAACCATCACAGTCTAAAAGTCTAAAATGACCTAGATTAAACCACTGCACTAGAATGCCCAAGGTTACATACAAAGATTTCTGACAATGTGGAAAAAAAATTAAAATAAATTAAAAAAAGGGGGCAGTTGTGATGTCTGAATACGTTTCCGTCCACCATGCTGAAAATCTGCTTACGTGTACTTTACACATAATCTCAGCCCAATTTAGGTACCCATGAGAAACTCTTAGTCTATATTCCTCTGACAACCATGCGTGTGTGAAACTTTCAGTTTAAGAAGCAGCTTAGGTAGAAACCTGATAAAAACAAATGTGAGATATACAATACTCATTGAACAGTAGGCACAAATACACTTGTATTTTTGAACAATAGGCAAAAAAATACACCCATATGGCTTGTAAACTAGTCTCAATTTATTCACAAATAACCCCACAAATGGGTTATATTACATGACTGCTGGAGGAACGGACTTGGCCATTAATGTTTTTGGCCTAAAGAGACTTCCTGCCTGCAATTTCTCTTTAGTAAAAAGGCTCTGTGGGTTTCCATGAGATGAATATATTTCTGGTTTCTGCAGACTAGACTGCCACTTAGCATCATTTAGCCACCAAGAGGACACCAAGCCATAAGGATCTTCTACAGTTATACCATTCGAAGGTGTTATCTTAATCAAATAACATTTCCTGTCTTAAAGTGCTACATTTTTATCTAAGTTCAATGCGATTGCTAAATAAAATCCTTGAAAAGTTCTTCAGACAGATGATAACCAAGAAGCGTGAGTTTGTTAAGCTCTTTGGGTTCTTTTGACAAATTTTGGATACTTTTCATTTCCAAGCTGCAGAGAAATCTACCGAAACGCTGATGATCTCACATCAGGATTTACAGATCATACATGGGAAATGTTCTAGAAAAACAAACAAAAGACTTTTTGTTACGTATAAAATGCAACAGGGTGACATATGCTCACCTAGTAGACTCTGCCTCTCCTCCTTTTTCTTGGCTTTCTGCTTGGCCTCCAGCTGAACAAGGGACATTGGGCCGGAGGTAACAGGGCTAGGGATGGCGCTAGCCGCAAAGCGAGCAAGCAGACCTAACCCACTTTCCTCTAGTGAGGAAGAGCACAGGCCGTTAATCTCATCCAGGTCATGGTCATAGTCCTCCTCCTCGTCCTCATCCTCATAATCATCCCTTTCGGTAAAGTACTCTGTTTACAATAAAAGGAGAAGTATTAAATGCATGTCATTTTTAGATATATTACACCATTTTGAACAAACTAGAAAGCTTACAGTCCATCAGTATGCAGTAGTTGGCATGGAAAACATCATTCGCATTGTACCATGCAATCAAGTAAATTGATTTAATCCAAAATTCGAAAGGATGGCTTTCCAAACACAGATAATCGTTTGCAGTAAACTCTGACCTGCTGTTAAACCATGAGAAAGATGTGCATTCCTGTGAATGCCAAACCGCTCCCGTTCATTCAGGATTCTGTCCCACAGGACGTCTCGGGATTTATCACTACGGGTGCTGCATTTCTCATCAGCCACATTAACCAACAAATAATGACCTTCCTTTGATACATTTTCCTTGAACACATATACACACCCACCCACTACTACAGAGGATAACTGATGAATGACAAAGCGTGGCTTTATGGAGTAGCAGTGATCTACCAGTCTGAACGAGCAGCAGCATCATGCAAACATCTTTCGCACTGACGGAGCTGTATAACAGGATTAACTTCAGCAACACTAGCCTTCTCAAAGCTAACAGAAACGACAGGGGGAAAACCCTCGGCTGCGCACAAAACATCCGTCCGTGGCTATTCTGATGAACGGGATCGTTGGCTGGAAAACGGAAATAGGAGCCGCCTAAAAGCACTGCACAAAGCTAGACGTGGGTTCTAGGCAAAAAGACTGACTAAGAAATTCATCAATTATTCACGACCCTTTCAGCGCGGAGCTCGTCTAAACTGTTAAAGGGAGAGAAACTTCTGCAAGACACCGGGTACCCACTTTAGCCGACCCCGCCTCCACCAGGGAGGGAAACGGACAGATTAGAAGAAAGATATGGACACAAGGATATGGCACATAACGTTCCAGAGAGGTTAGGCTAACGGACAATAGGCGTGAGCTTGTTAACACGTGAAGGAAAGCGTATGAGTTTTAGAGCAGACAAACAAGGACCTTTGGCTTGTTACAACGTAGACAAAAAAACCGAAAAAAAACCAAAAACAAAACAGGGTTAGAAAGACAGCACATGCCTGACGACAGCAGTAAGGGCTGAAACATGTAACACAGCATAGGCAAGCAGAGGATGTGCATGGGGAGAAGCAGGCTGGGCACGTAAAGCAGGCTCGGTGAGGACAGACCTCCATGGCTCCTGGGGCTCTGCGGTTGCTCTGAGCTTCACTTGTTTGGGGACAGAGAGGAGTCTGGGCTGTTAGCTGCCTAAGCCATGGTTATATCCCTCTTCTTTTTCTTGCTCGCTCTCTCTCTCTCTCTCTCGCTGTCTCCCTCTCCTAACCCTGAGATCTACCCTACACTACAGATAAAGGAGCGGCGAGGTGAGAAGGAAAATTCAGCCTTAACCTGGCCTCCATGAACTCACATTCAGGAAGCAAGATAAATTTAAGAGCTAAAAACACGTTTTCGTTATCTAAAGCCTGTTTCCAACGCACATGTGTTCCAATATTCCAAATCGTGTTGCAGGCATGGTGCGTCAACCCACTTTTGAAATAAGTAGTAATCAATCAATCAATCAATCAATCAATCAATTGTAGACTGCAGCAGTAGAGCCATGAACAAAAAATAACTAACTAAAAAGAGGACTAAAGCTAAATCAAAGTGAAGTAGGGAGATTTCATCTAAGGTTCGTATAGGCATAACCATGGCTTCAGGGCACACAACTGAAGGTAAACGCGTGAGAACGTGTTAAAAGTTGAACACTTTTATTTAACCTGACCTTATTTAAAGGAAACAAAAAAAAAAACAAAAAACCCAAAACTTTTTACTGTTTGATAATGATGCAAGATAAGCAAGCATAAATTAGTAGAAACTATTAATCGAGAAGTCACAGCAAAAAGAGGGTGGTGTCCTACTTACAGAACATTGCCCATGGCTCAGGTGACATGGATAGTGACCTCACGTTGCACAGCTGGCTGCCCTACTCCAAGCCAAGCGCTTGGCTTCTCTGTTTTTTTTTTTTTTTTTTGGTTGCAGCAGGACAAGCAAACGCACAGACCGAAAGACATTCAAAAGCATCATGGAGAGGAGAAGGGGGTCAGAGGTGGAGGGGTGGCCAAGCAGCTGCAGGGAGAGAGCCAGCAGTCTACAGAGGCTAGGTTATTCATTTTTAGTAAAACAGAGCATCCTGTTTTCCAAATATGCCCATCGTAAAAATGCAGACGTAGGGGACAAGTGGGTTTGTCTATAGACAGGTATACCTTTCAATGATTCATGTCAAATATATAGGGGGGAAAAAAAGAAATTAAGAAAGGGCATACAGATGGATAAAACTGCCCACAGGTTTGCCAAAATACAAGTCAATTTCACTCGGCATATAAGATTTTTTGATGGGTAATTTCAGGGGATTTGTCATGAAGCAGAAACTATTTGGCCCCTGCATGCTCATCTTAGTGCAAGATTTAATCCAGGACTTTTTATTTATTTATTTATTTTTTTAAAAACATTCCCCCCCACCCTGGTTTGTGCAACGGCTGCCAAAAGGGATATTTGAAGAACAGGAAACTAGGAATGAATAGCATATTGCAATCTAATATTCTAGATGTAGCGAGAGACAGACATTCAGTAAAAATTAAAAACCAGCATGTTTAATAAAGCTTGGGCACCAAACTGCAATACAATTTTCCATACAGCCACACAGGTTTTAATGCACAATACTAAAAATGCCTCAAATGGCAAGACAAAGTCATAAAAGGCAACCATTTCATTTATATATATCTATATATATATAAAAATAAAAAAAAGACTCCAAAAAGAGTCCACAATATTATATACAAGCATACAAGCAAGAGATGAGGTAGCAATCTCGATCATAACTATTGTATTTATGGCTTCTTAGAAAATTTACACCCATAACCATGGCATGAACAGGAAGCTTATGAGGCATGAAGGCAATTGTGTGCATAGCAAAGGCTTTTTTTTTTAGTAACCTTGGTCAAATGAGTCCTCAGAGGAGCTGACTCCTGCCTCTTGTAGTAATAAAGCAAAGTGCTTCTGTTTTCTTTCTTTCACCCTCTGCTTTGACTTGAGACAGGAGGAGGAGGAAGATGACGCAGAGGTTCTCTTGGATGATGGGCGCTTCTTCTTAGATGGAGTGCTGTATTGGCCTGGGAGCTGTGCACAGGCTCCCGGTCTACCCAACATGGCATGAGGTGGCCAGCCATCCTTCATGGAGTCCTCTTCTGAGTCCGTGTCTGTGTTATAAGCATATTATGGTGCTTAGGACTTGGGGAAGTTAAATTCAGTGTAAAACATGACAACAACCTAGTAAAGAAAATGAATTCCATGATGAAATAGTACATGCATTAAAAAAAAACCTTTACAATTACAGACGCCTCTTCAGAATAACCAGTATGATTATCCACAAGCTACACCTTAAAAAAAAAAAAAAAAAAAAAAAACGTGCAGGGACATCACTCACTGTTGGAGTAGCTGCTGATCTCTGACCTCACCGGAGAGCTGGAAGCTTTCCTCTGGCCTTTTCCCTTAAGGCACAAGTCTGAAGGCTTTAATTTGCTGGACGTTTTGCTTTTACCTCCTTTGGAGGATTTGTGAAAGAAAGCAAGATCTTTGGACAGCTTGGATTTTGCCATCTTGTTTCTCACACTTATGTCCGGGAGCATAGACAGCTTGCTCCCAGAGGGTGTCCTGGACTTTCCTGAAGAACCGTCCACAAACTTGCACAAGGCCTTGTTTGGTTTTCCAAGCTTAGTGAGAGACAAGGCCTTGTCGAGCTTTGAAGCCAACTGCTCTTGCTCACTCACTTGGCTCTTTTTACTGCCCGTTTTAGGCATCTGTTAGAAAGCACAATGCTTAATCAATAAGGCACACCTCAAAATGGTTCAACTTATAAACACAAATCAAGCTGCGGAGTCTTAACAATGCCACCGTGTTTGCACATACCTCATGAGAGTAACTGGACGATGCTTCTTGCTCATTCCAGCTCTTGCTTCTCTTCTTTGCTTTTAAAATACCAACATCCAAGTCCTCATCCTCTTCCTCCTCCCGTGTGGAGCTGCGGAAGCGCTTCCTCAGTGCTTCCCCACTCTCCGAATCCTCTGAATACTGTGAGCTCTGGGGCAGCCTGTAAAACAGGACAGCGCTCAACTCTAGGCACAATGACTCAGTGGTGCAGCCTTACTCTGGCTACGCTCAGGCCCATGAACACTTACTTTCCACATTTGGTATCCAGTTTGCCTGAAGGCGGAGACTGGGCGCACAGGCCATGCCTGCGCTTCCGGGGCCGACCAGGGCCTCTCCTTGCCAGGGTCCTGTTCCTTTCCTCTTGCTGCAGCTGGAGCTGTTGTTGCTGCAGCTGTTGTTTCTCCCTGACATTACAACAAAGTCAACATGATAATATGATCATGCTCATCTTTCGTATCCTGATACCAATAATCTACGACTGACTGCCTCTCAAGTAAAGACAGAGCTAGAACAATATAACCAAGGGTAATATATCCTGAAAGCTAATGCTAGCCACTGGGGTTTAACCGGGAGCCTTACACTTTGTCTCTCCGTCTCTGCAGCCTGATCAGCTCTCTCTGCTTGTCTTTATAACACCGCTGCAGCTCAGCCAGCCTCACACGATAGTCCACCTCCATTGCATCCATACCCTCCAGAGAGGATTTCGAGAACATCTGAACGGGAGGAAAAAAACAAAAAACAAAAAACAATCCATGACTCTACTAAGAGTTTAACTTCAACCCACTCTCCTACTCTACACACAGAAAATCCCTGAAATGAAATACCGATAGCATTAGAAGCAAAGGTATTATTTTATTACGCATAACAAAAATCATTGCATAATTCATCTGGCTAAAGTAGATTAAAGCGGAACCTTGGATTGTGAGCATAATCCGTTCTGGAGACGTGCTTGTAATTCAAATCACTCGTATATCAAAGCGGGTTTCCCCATAAGAAATAATGGAAACTCAGATAATTCGCTCCACAACCCACAAATACTTATATAAAAATGATTAATACAAAATATAAAGTAAAAATCCATCAAACAAAATAACCTGCACTTTAGCTTTGAAAAGAATCGTGGCTGGTGTGAGGGAGACGAGAGAGCGTCAGAAACAGG
>JAQLOM010000023.1:15021430-15039378 GCA_030068315.1 Chrysichthys thysi
ACACACACACACACACACACACACACACACACACACACACACACACACACACACACACACACACACACACGACAGACTATTTCTATGAAATGCCACTCTCTGGAAATGTATTTGAGACAACAGTGAGGGCAAGTCCCTAAACATGCATAAAGAAACCCTGGTGAGCCTGAAAAGAAAAAAAAAATATTACGGAGAAAGGAATGCATACAGGTTCATCTTTCTTCTGCCTCCAGCTGTATTTCTTGTTGGGGTTGAGCTCTCTGGGGAGGCGGATGCTGACTTGAGGCTGGCACTCGATGGCCTCCAGGAGGATTTGCCTCCCAGCCTCGAGGAGACTCTCTAATCCACAGTGCATTATGCCTGCACACACAAAAACAAATCGATACAAACATTTACTACTTCAAGTCCACATAGAGAAGATTCTCTTCTGGTCCTGAACATAGGTGTCATGGGTGAAGATGCCTACATTTTATGGAGAGGCATAACTAACTTGTAGTTCGGATGCAAAACGCAGTCACAGAAGTTGACCGACATTAAGAGGTCAAGTCCCTGTTACAGTCAGTGAGGCTAACACAACTGTAAAAAAAAAAAAAAATTATTCCAAATGATATATCCCAATTAAAAACATTGTTAATGCAACTATGTAATTTTCTAATTGCTGATTCCTAGTGAATTATTATTTAGAAAGGTTTAAGTCTCATTAGTCTACTAGCCGTGTTTATTGTCGAGCAATACTGACACAATAAACATATTTGTCAAATGCAAGCTCTGTTCTGAGTAGCACTCTTTCCCCAATTAATGCGACGTATTTGTGAGGCTGCACTGGCAGACATAGTTGTATAAGCTCACTTTCAATGATAACCAGTGTCTGTATCGTGCTACAACAGATGGATTTTGAACGGTCAGGCCATTTCTGAACTGTCGTGGGTTGCAAGATCTTTTGTGGTCGGCTGTGTGGGCCGCAAGTTGTGAAAGGTTAAAAACCTCTGCTCTAGTGAGTCCTTTGCACATTCACTGGAGCTGAAAGCCTTCCCGCTGTGCGCCACACATTGCACTTTCCAACTTCAAGGTGAACAAATCTATTGCCTCCCCTCCCCTCCCCTTCCAACCGATCAGTGTTTCCGGAGTGAGCTAAATTGCAAACCATTATTTCGTATTTTGGCCTTACCCTGCATGGAGTCTCTCTGGTGCCTCTGCATCTCTAGCTCGGCCATTTGGCTAAGCAGGGCCATGCCGTCAGCTGCAGTGGACTCCAAAAGACTGATTCCTGGGCACTGCCCCATTCCAATAGGGGGTATTTCTGCCATGGTGGTAAGGGCTCCAGATTGGGGCAGCTCACTGGCCGTTAGCAGTGCCAGCATGCCTGCCATGGGGTCCTCAGCTTGGATGGCTACAGGCGCAGGGGCAGTTAGGAGCACAGGAGGAGTGGAGCATGAAAGAGGTACATCAGAGTGTGTGGTTTCCAGATCTGGAGTGTCAAGAGTGGGTTCTTTGAGCTTGGGTGCAGAAATGAGCCTCTCTCTGTGACCTGAAGGCGAGTCTGAGGGACGAATGCTGCAGTCTATGGGTTGCATGTCAGCGTAATTTGAGGAGGATGTGTAGGCAGACTCCAGCATGTTGTGAGAGCTCTTGGAAACCTCTGCTGCAGGGCTCCTGTCCAAGTCTGATCCTGATCTTGGGTACAACTCTTGTTGAGTAGAGGCAAAGAGATCTGCCTTGTCATCTTGTTCTTCTTTGTTCGCCTCAGGCAGTGGTGAGGTTGCAGCACTGGAGTAGGCCACTGCTTCAACAGGAGTACACAAGTCCTGGCTAGAAATCGAAGCAGCAGAGTGGATAGACTGCGTGATGGTGTCCTGGCCCAAAACTTCTTTGCTGTTCTCCAGGCCTGGCTCCTCTTTGAATGGCATGACACTTTCCTCTACTCGCTTGGACTCTCTGGATGCCTGAAGAGCTTCTGCCACCACTGGGGAACACATGTGGCTGGGCTTTACCCCGGCCGGGCCGGCTAAGCGCTTTGAGCCCTCGGCCTGCCGCGGCACAGCTGGAGCCAGGCTCTCTGCTTCAGCAGCTGTGGCTGGCTGAAGAAGGTAAGGGTAATGGCTGCCGAATGATGCCGTTATCGATTGGTAGGGGTAACCTGGAGGAATTTCTGCCAAAACATAACAAAAAGGAGAGAACAATCAGAGACTTAAAGTGCTTATGCAAGGAGCAGAGGGCCTTGGTTCTCCACGACAGAGTGACAAAATGATTAATCATCCCGCACACTCTTCCAGCTTTATGAAACTTTCATGAGCCAAATGGACCCAGTACAAGCATTCCAAAAGCCCTTATGAATACGCCCCCACCCCCAAGGTCTAACACATGCATGCATGCTCATACGTTCACCCTGCAGAGATTGCATAAATATATTCATTTCATGTACAAAGCATTTTAAAGAGGAAACACCAAGGGAAATAGACTCAAAAGTGCTGCTTTTGCAAGAAGCTTCCATCTGAGTGGAGTGGCAGCTGGTAATCCCATATGTAGGGATATCTGCAGCCTACTCATTAAGACCCCACGAGGTTGCACATACTGACATGAAGAACAGCACTTGGATTGCCTTTCACTGTCATCCAGAATGGATTCCCGATACAAACCCAAAAACAAATGCAACCCCCCCCACAGATGAGATAAAAAGCCAAGCTCAACTGCCCACAGCTCTCTTCTTCCGTTTTAAAGGGAAAGTCTTATCAACAGGATACTGCATGCTAGTAAAAATAATTCCATTAAACCACCACGGGAAACCACAAAACTGACAAAAAAGTGATTAACTACGTACTTAAGCAAGACACTGTATTAGGGCACATTAAAAGTACAGCGTACGTACCAGGATATATAGATGGGAAAGAAGCTGATACTTGTTTATGCAGGTCAAGCTCCTCTTTGTCAGGCGCCTCCACAGACTCCTGTTTCGGGTGGATGGGGGAAGGGGGAGGTGACAAGGCGGAGGCAGGGCTGAGCGGCTGCGGGGCTGGGGTAGATGGGTGCGAATAGGACTGCTGAGGAAGTGTGTTTTCCACTTTAGGCCTATCTTCAGACTTGAGGCAAGTGACTGGAGAGGGCAACGGTGTGACTGCTAGGGGTGTCACAGTCTTCTTATGGGACGTGGAGGGGGTTGGGGACGGCGGAGGGGGTTTGCGTGAGTGCAGGACAGAGGCGGGTACACTTGAGAGACTGGCTTTAGTACCCTCTCCACCTCTCTTTTCTGCTTTGTCCTCCATGTCAGCACGCTGTTCTTTTAGTCTCTCCTGTACAAGCAGAATATAGTCAGGATACTCGTCAAATCACTTAAATAACCAACAAATGCCAAATAAGGATTAGCATCTCCCTGGTGCTGTATGTCCCACCCCATGCAGATGGTTGGGAGGTTCGGCGAAAGAGATTTATTTCCTACCACAAACTGCACATTCCTCTGTAGCTCCATGACCTGGGCAGCCTGCTGCTGAATCATGTAGAGCTCCTGTTGGCGTACGAGCTGCTGGTGCGAGAGGAGCTGCAGCTGGTGGGCGTGCTGCAGAGAGCTGCCTGCTGACGGGTACACGGCTGGCCACAGCGGGGGGCCACGCTCCAACATCTCTGCCGCTGCAGGAAAAAAAAAGGAGACATTAGCACTGCACACACACTACACTGTGTTTCCAATGAAAGAATTTGCTACTGACAAGAATGTACATCTATTCACAGTCTGCACACAGTTTATCCTGATTCTTCTCTTGCTTTTCTCTAGAGTTATTGTGTAACCACCAACCCTATTCTGTGCATTTACTGAGCTGCACTTAAGTGTAGCTTTCATACACACTAAATGGCCAAAGGTTTGCGAACACCTGACCGTCATATCCAGGTGTGTTGGGGGGTGGGTGTGGGGAGCTCGTTCCTTAAACTGTTGCCCCAAAGATGGAAGTGCATAATTGTACAGGATGTCTTTGTACACTGTAGCGTTACAATTTTCCTTCGCTTGAACTAAGATGCCCAAACCTGTTCCAGCATCAAAATGTTCCTGTGCACTCAAAGAGCTCTATGAAGACATGGTTTGCTAAGGTTCGAGTGGAAAAACCAGAGTGTCCTGCACAGAGCCCTGTTGGACAACTTTGAAATGAACTGGAACGTCAACTGCACCCCAGACTTCCTCGCCCAACATCGGTACCTAACCTCACTAATACTCCTGAGGTTTTTCCAGGTAATTATTCCACCAAAGAAGGAATGAATCTGGAATGGGATGTTCACAAAGCATATGGGTATGACTGTCAGGTGTCCACTACACTGGCCACACTATACTCGATGTAGTCGTGTTTCACTGTAATGCCTTGTACTTTTCACAATGGTCCAGAAAGTAGGATACTTCACCAAACTCTACATGTTCATATGCCTAAGATGACAATTTGACCAAAATCAAACCAAAAAGCTTGCAGGAAGATGGAGAACCCACTGTAGTGTGGAAGGTGTTCGGTAGGAATGAAGACCAGTTGACCAGTCTGCGGGTCCCGCGCAAACTGGTAGGCTTGAGGGATGGACCCAGGTAAGGTGGGGGGGTAACCTGGAGGCAGAGGCTGGTGAAGAGAGGGTGTCCCCAGACCTGTACAAAGCACACAAGAGATACGGTGTTGGATTATGGAGGCACGCTACATGCAAGGGTTGACGGTTTATTTCTTCGGGCTGACTGGAAGGATCATGAATGCTCTTAGAAATCGGAGATCCACCATTCCCACAATAACATCACCACCTCAGTTTTCTCAGCACAGACTGCCATCCAAGTGCTGCCACTTGCTTAAGGTGCACTGGCACTGTTCCAGTAAAGTCTAGACAGAAATGTGACTTGCACCAAGCTGCACTGAGGCTGTGGCTTTTGCTGTTATTTTTGGAAAAAGTGCTAGTAGGATTTGGCTATGTTTCTGAGAATGTTTTCTCTTGGCCCAGACAAAAAGGCCTGAGCTGCTTGGCAGGCCAGCAGAGACTGAGAGATCAACCAAATCAACATGAGGAACAATGCCAACATCACACTTTTACAGTGTTCTCAACATATTCAAGCCACTTTAGGGGGAAAAAAATAAATAAATACAGGCTTGGCAGGTTCTTGACCTCGAGGTCGCAACCCCAGTGTGCACTCTGACATCTGACAGATAAATCACTGATTTAACAATTCAGTGGCTACATATGTCTGTAAGATTAAGACTATTATTATTATTATTAGTAGTAGTAGTAGTAGTAGTAGTATTAAAGATATATTTACTAATACTAGGAAAAGAAAGACATTTTGTGAGAATTTTAATCTGGTTTAAAAAAAGGTTGAGAACCTATAACCCGAATCTCTACCCAATTTTCTTACAGTCTACAACTTATGTGAGCTGAACAAGTACCATATGGCGAACCAGGCAGCCACATAGAGGAAGGTCCAGGACGTGGAAGCCAGTGATGGGAAGTCAGATGGGAGGTGGGGTCAGCAGGCCAGCGCCCTGCCCCCGCCAGGGGAGAACCTCCGGTCACCATCAGGTTTGGGTTCAGGCCGCTCACAGACACCAAAGGAGGATGCAGCTGAGGGTAATCTGTCAAGTCTTTACTCTCTCTGGAAATTAAACACAAGATGTCAACTTTAAAGACATACAATAGCTAGAAGGACACAACAAAGGTTTATGGTCCATTTCGTAGGAGATCTTGACTGCAAAATATCCATCAAACCTTTAAAAAACTCAGGACAGCTGTGCTGACTCAGAGCTATGCTTCTTACTATGAGTAAGACGCCACCTCAGTGTTGTGTCTACTTCTGTATTAAATGTAGAAAGCAGAATCATGCTGAGAAATTCAGGATTGGTTTTTATTTTTTTACGAGCACCACAGTGGGGGAGGCTGGCATTTTCTGGCACTCTAAATGACTGCAGCACTTGTGTGTGTTGGGGAAGGGGGGTGGGAGAAATCACCTACAAGGTGGAAAATATAACCCTAAATCCATCTACACTTTAAAGGTTGCTATCCCGAGATGGAGACCAATAACCATTTTAAAGCACCTTAAGTGAAATCAAAGAAGCAGGTCCAATCAGACATGCTCACAGATGTTTGCAATAAAAATCAGGCATTTCAAATCATGAAAGGTTTTTAATTAACTAACTCCAGTCCAATCTTTCAGCATTTGGTAAGGACTGGCAGTCATTTTGCGAAAGAAAATACATCAGTTGGCAGTTCCATCTCAGGCATTAGCAAAGGCTATAATGGAGAACCTACAATTTCAACTCTGCTCCTGCACTGTACAACGCGTCACTATATATTATTTTAAATAATTAGTTATGACCTCTTCAATGAACACACTTTGTAGATTTATTTTACATCGATATGCAGCTGAACACTGTGCAAGCAAGGCAACCTGCAGAGCTGAACTGGTTAATTTTTTATTATTTTTTTTACATGCTTAAAAATGTGGCCAAATTTCAGCAAGATCAGAGAGAGTCCTTTTCTACAGAGAGCTAAATACCATCTGATCAGCAATTACCAAATATCTACATAGTCATTAAGAGAATGGCATATTATTTACGTACAGACATTCTGCTCTCAATCTCCCATCTCTCATTGAGAGAGAGAGAGAGAGAGGAAAAAACAAACAAACAAAAAAAAAAAACTACAACTTTGCCCTGCGGTGCATTACTCACGGTGTCAAAACGCCCAAATGGAAATGTCTGGGTCACAGATTCAAAAGGGCAGAACCAGAGAGTGTAAACAGAAGCAAAAAGAACAAAGCAAACAACAAATGCCACAAAAGACTACTGTTTTGCACTCAAAAGCAGAAACTCTCTCCAACAAGCACTATTTTTAAGCCATATCACAACTATCTTTACTACTACAGTGGTACATTGACTTACGAGTGTGCCAACTAACAAGGTTTTCAAGATACGAGGCGTCTCTCGGGCGATTTTTTGTTTTGAGTTGAGAGGTAGAATTGGTGTCACGGGCCAGCTTCAGATACCCCACCGCTAGTTGGCGCTAGTTGGTACGAAGAAAGCGAGTGCGAAGGACAGTGCTGAGAAGAAGCAGCAGGTGATGCACATTAAATTAAAGAAGGAAATTATCGAAAAACATGACCAAGGTGTGCGTGTAGTCGACTTGGCAAAGAAGTACGAGCGTACCACTTCTATGATCTGCACCATGCTGAAGCAGGAGGAGCCGATAAAGGCTAGAACGCCAGCCAAGGGTGTTAAAATCATTTTCTTACTTTCAGACTTTATTCAAAAGAAACACCCAGAAAAAGTTGCACCTGGGTGTGCGACGGTGCTATTTAATGACACGTGCCCTAACGCATTTCAGAACCATTCTGAAAGGGAGGATGAAACACACCTCATTGGACAGGTTTTTATTGAAAACCCCGGCAGATGAACGTGAGGAAAGCGTATCGAAAAGGGCAAAACTCAGCGAATAAGATTCAGTTATTCAGTTTAGCTTTTCTCCTCCACCTCCGTCAGCATCTTCAGGTCGTCTGATCTCCAAGGTAAATGCTGTACATTACACTTAATAAAACCAGTTTATTGCAGTACATTCTAATGTATTGTGTTTTATACAATATTTGTTATATACAAGTACATTTTTCTTATTTAAAAACGTAACAAAAAAATTGCGGTGTTTTGGGTCCGGAACGGATTAATGGCATTACAATTCATTTCAATGGAAAAAACTGATTTGACATACGAGTAATTTGAGTTACGAGCTCCGTCACGGAACGAATTAAACTCACAAGTCAAGGTACCGCTGTATATGCGCCTGTTCTCTACATCTGTCATTCAACAAAAATGACCAAAGGCCAGTGTGTCTGTCTTACATCATGGAACCACCTTGTTGAAAAAGCGCCTTTATAAATGATGAGGATTAAAAGTGCTAGAACTTAAATCTCAAATCAGTGAAGAAAGTCAGAGCCTCTTTTTCTTCTACAATAGAATAAAGTTCAGAGAGCTTTTTAAGATTTCACACATTACCTCAACACCTTCTCTTGCTCGTGATCCAAACGGCCAGACAGGAGCCGGCCATCGTGATGACGTGTTCGCTCTTGTCCTTGTTCCTCTTCCTCTTGGCCTGGGCCTGTGGGGCAGAGACAACAAGTCAGCAAAGAGTGACCCAGTGTCGAACCAGCAGCACCGATGAGCCCATGCTGTAACCCTGTGCATCATAGAATGACCTTATTTCCTGAGTTTTAGACTAATGTGTGTGTGTAAAAGGGTCATACACACAAGCTGTGAAACTGCCTGAGGGTTGGTGTTACCTACAGATCCGTTTCTCACATTCAATTAAATTGTACCAGTCTAAACATACAGGTTATTTTTGCATGTACTGTAAAAGCATGAAGAGGTTTATATAACTTTGTTAAACCTACAATGTTGCACACAATTCCTGAACACTTGACTAATCCAGAATCGAGGATGTCTGTGAAACGAACATTCCATCTGACTGTGTTGAAAAGATTCTCAATCTGCAAATCATATCAGCCTCCATCCCTGATACAGTTCAGGTGCCATTCTAAAAATAAGCCCATCACACAATGAAATCATGGACGCCTTGCAAGAGTGGAAAACACACACACACAAAGCTAACTTTAGATCCTGTTTTGAGCTCCCACTATAAGAGGTGCTGAGGTTCTTTGTAGCCTCTTGAGCACAAGTCTCCATTGTACAAGTCTGACGAAGCCAAAAGGAGCATTCAGTGCATCAGCACGTCATTTAACTATATAGCGGTTTGAATTATTGGTTGCATTCTGCAGTTCAGAAACGTCTGAGGTTACTACTTTTGAGCACTTTATTAAACGTATAAACGTTGTGTTAAGTGCTTGATAGTACAAACTAGCAGAGGGGAAGCTAACAGTTACCATGTTACGGTCTTGTAAGCATTCGTGCTGTACTTCAGCCAGCTGTCCTCTTTGTTGGTAATGGTTGAATATGGTCATGTGTGCAGCAAATGAATGTAGGACCTCCTTTGGCAACATGAATTTACATTCTCTTACGACCAACGCAGCAGAATTTATCAACGTCTTTAAAACTGGAAGCTACAGGCAAGCAAAACAAGGAAGAAAAAAAACAACATTCACTTCAATGGAGAATGGTTTATCAGCTCCATCCGGTTCTGTTCTTTCATTAGTTCATGTTACCGACCCATTTGCCCATCCCGTCTCTCTCTGCCTTCCTTCTGCTTTTTCTATCTCACCTCTGATTGACCCGAGCAATGTCCAGGTCATCAGCAAATTAGAAACAAGACGCGCCCGATTTCTCGGAAGGAGATTAACAAATAAAATGCGATTTGTTTTTTTAATGAGTTGAAATCTACTTGGGCTCTGGTCAGTATAGCTGGGCACGGTGCCAAAGTGTCACCTTCATGTAGGGAAACACTGAAGTTGCACTTGATGTATCCAAAAGGGATGCACCATGACTGGGCATTCCATGCCAAATTCAAATTACATGTCATTATTAGCGGTTGTCAGGGACAAGACGTACAAACAACGCTTTCCAATCTATACTAAACCCACAAGAGGCTTTTTTACGTTAGCAGGCGACATGGAGATCCGTTTACTCGAGCACAAATGCGCCCATGACGTCCCTGAAAATGACTCAGTGTGCGTGCATGGGACCTTTGTGATGACTGACACTAGCTGGAAGGAGACCACATTCCTCAGCCTAAGACGTGAGAGCCCATGTGCTCCAGGGGAAAGGTTTCAGCCTGTTTCCAAGGTTACCAAAAGCCTGTTGGACATACGATGTGTTTGCATCAAATTCACTGCAGATTAATCGAGTAATGCTCTTTTACCCCTTGTGTAAATTCAAACATCTCCTCTGCGAAAGATGGCTAATGTTATTACTACACTCCCTTCGCACACACACACAAGACATAAATTAATGGCCCTCTCCCTATGTCATACTCTCTCAGTCACTCTGTCTGCCTCACTCCCTCTTTCTCTCTCTCTGGGCCGATTCTATTGCTTAGCAACAAACCTTAGTCTGATTAGAATTCAGTGCCTGTTTACAGCTTTTAGTTCAGCCCTGTAAATGACATTTCTAATACAAGCAGGCAGGTGGTGTCTTAGTGAAAGGTTTAACACACTCCATGTGTTAGCAGGAAGCACTCTGTGCCAAAGCGATAGTGCAGCTCACGGCCAGTGTCTGCGCAATAGCTTTGGCATGGACGCTCGACTGAGTGGCTTGAGGAATCAAAGCCCATCAGCTCCACCCCTCGCGAATGTTTTGCTTCCATGCTGAGAACAAAATGACCTTGCTGGCATGGCCAAACAAACAGGGCATCACACAGAAACAGACATCACCGAATGCTGTTCTTAATTTTGGCAAGTCAATTTCAGGCATGCATTCTGCAGTAGTACAATGCTTTACTAATAACAAATTCGAAGTGGAGGTTTACCTTTGATGCCGCCTGCCAAAATCGGTCTGTCCCGGTCCGACACGGAGCTGAGCTTGCTGCCGTTATCTCTCTGTCGAGCCACTGCTACTGCGATGCCAACTGGGGGGTGCCGAACCTCAGCCTCCCCCTGAGAGGAGCCTCCGTCCCGGTTGAACGATTTGGCGCTTTCGGGTCTCTCTGGCTCCCTCTTCAGCTGCTTTCCAGACAGATGCTGAGCTTTAGCACTCGCATGTTGAGGAGCCTCCAGCTTCATGTTGCCCAGTCCCCCAAAAGGAGTGCGGCTATCCGCACCATGCTTAGGCGTGACCTCACCAGAGAAATTCCCGCTGTACTTGATAAGGCTCTGCATAGCAGATACCTCACTGTGCTCCTCGCCCTGGAGGCTCCCTGGGCTCCTTCTCCGATCCAGGTACATGCGCTTGCCCTCATCCTCACCTCTGGGACCGTGAGTATGCTGAGCTGCCAAAGCAGCCATGTGGCTAGCGGCGTAGTTGCCCATCTCAAAAGGCTTCCATTTGGTCTCAGCAGAGTGGAGTGTGGTGGGTTCCAGACTAGAAAATGAGGGTCCAGACCTTTGAACGATTTCACGTTCTTGGAGGCGGCTTTCTGTCTCCAGTCCCATTTTGATTGTGTGCTTGGTGCTCGATAAGTCCTTTGGGCTGTGGTTGGATTTGATTGTGCCTAAATCTAAAACAGGAGGCCTTTTCAAAGCCAAATTATTGGCCCTGATCACGGATCCCTCTTCCCGTACGACGTCTCTCTTGAGCTCACTGGTACAAGGAGACTCGCTCCGGACAGAGGGTGCATGTATCCTCTCGCTCCCCACCTGCAAAGGTGCTCTGTTCACATCTCGGTCCCTGCCCTTATCCGTTTTATTATTGTCTCGAGCTTGTGAGGCGATCTGGATGGGCCCTTTGCGCTCGTCATAAATCTCGACAGAAGGCACATAAGTAGGAGCGGTCACTCTGTGTTCCTTGACTGACTCTTTGGCGGCAGAGGAGAGGGGGTACAAGCTTGGGGGCATGTGGTGAGGGGGAGGGTAAGCACCAGAAGACACCAGCCTGGGTGGGAGGGGTGCTGGACTGTTCTGGAGGGAGGAGGGGCTGGCATAAGTAACGTGCAAAGTGCCTAGAGATGTAGCCATCGAGTCAAGTCGTTTTGGTTTATCGGAAGTGGAGGAGACAGCGGCTTGGGAATTTTCTTCAACCCGCTCCCTTCTTTCTGGTTCCGAGCCTGGGTACCTGGACGGTGGGCCACTGCTGGTCCTGCAGTTGCTGAGCGGGGGCTGGTATCTAGGTTTAACATCAGGAGCTGGTGAATGCTGCTGAAAAACTCGCCGTTCATCCTCAGCCTTAGCATCCTGAGTGAGGTCAACCACACCGTGGGGCTGCAGGTCCTCCCGAACCCGTTCCCTGCGCTGGACTGAGTGACCTGGCTCGCTCTTGCAGGTCTTGTCCTTTCCCAGGTCCCGGCCTGAGTCTTTGGAGCTCTTGTGGAGCTCTTGTATCTTCTCTCTGGAGAGAGAGCTGGGCAAATGGGCCACGAGGCTCCGGGCCATGGCAGACTGGGAGTGTACTGAGCCTGGAACGTAAAACCCCTCTGAAAAGAAATAAAATAAAGAAAGTCATCAAGTCTGTCCATCCATGAAGCCAACAGTCCATGAATTCAGACAGCTATAGGCTTTAAAAAAAAAACAGCCCATGTTCTTAAAACTGCCAAGAAAAATGAAAAAGATGAGCAACGAGGCAACATTTCATGGGGGAAGTGGGTACAATTACATTCATAAGAATACTGGAGACCTCATGTTTCATATAGCTACTAGTCTCAGCCATGTGTCATCAGAAATTGCATAACGTTGGTGGAATTAAATTTGGGTTTACAACATAGGGTTACTTATATGGTGATATTAATTTCAGGTTACTTAAAATGTTAATTTGCAAATAAGCATGACAGCCCATAGACTCATACCAAACTGCTCCTTCTTACTCTGCGCTTTGTTCGAGGCTAAAAAAAAAAAAAACACTTATGAATTAAAACATTTACTTTAACGAAGATCATTACCAAGTCACACCAATAATTTCGGGACAGCTTAAACAGGTTAGATACACAGCTTTCCATTTCTGAGTTGGACAAACCTTTTTGTGAGTCAAAAAGTGAATGCTGGCCTAGTTGATGATGCTCAAGATGACCAAGGGGAAGGTAAGGGCCAGGGTACAGACCACTGGGAAGGTGGGGGAAACCTGTGAGGAGAGAGTAAGAGTGAGACACTTTCAGAGGAACATTTAGCTACTTTTTAACGGCAGGATCAAGAATTACTTTTTAGTTTCCTGTGACATTTCATGAGTGCCATTAGTTTTCAACCATTTTTTTTAAAAAAATGCCAGACTAAGTTACTGTTTTCACAGGGCTTTCTTTCTTTCTTTCTTTCTTTTTGCTATGAGGTAACTGACTGAAGATTTAACATCTCATCACTTTCAAACTCAGGACAGCAATTCACCTTGGACGAATCAATTAAACTGAATTCTGAACAACAAAACCAGGAGGAAAATAGTTCTCACTTCTGAAAGCTGATAACCAGGAAGCATACATTTAGACTTGTAGATTTACACAGACATGTCAATTTCCAGAATTTCAGGATTAAACATAGACCCAGGTCTGTGTGCGTCACACTTCACACATGCAATTATTAAAAAAAGAAAAACAGGAGGGAGGCATAATGTTTTGCTCTTAAATAGATGATGTACAACAACAGTGCTGGCACTAAAGACAAAGAAGATACAAAAAACCCTCCCAAAACAAACAGCCGACATTCCTTAGTTGAAGAGGGAGTGGCATCATGCTCAAGTCAATCTTGTGTCAGATGCGGCATAACCCGAGAGGCTGCATCCTTTCTTGGCTGTAACAGCTGAATTCTAAAGGGATGGTTGGTTGAGGGATCTGGGCTCTGAAATGCAAGGCCACAGTGTGAATAGAATGGCAGTGTAGGCGACGTGGGCGTACACTGATGGGAAGAATGGCCCGAGGCAGAGGGAGATGAGAACCACCCTGACCTACTGCACTGTTTATAAAGGAAGATGGCAATGTAGAGGAGGTGTTAAACACCCTAGCCCTGGGCATGCACCAAACCCATGATGAGTCTGCCGTTGGAGTCATGCACTTGCTCACAAATGAACCATCCCTGTACCACTGAACAAATGCTTTCAAAGTGCAGAATCATTCCAAGGAGACAAAACAGTCTATAAATATCCTTATTACAAAAACAAACAAAAAAAAACAACCTCTTTCTCCTTCTTGACTGTACTGATGACTCCATGGACTTTCATAAAACTTATTAGATTAGTTTTCACATCTACATATTGCAAATCAAGTGTCTTCATCCAGAAGGCTACCCTGTATAGAAAGACAGATGAGACTATCAATCAATAGAAGGTTTCCTATGGGCAAGGTCAGGGGTCGGCCAATCTCAGGAGCGTTTCCAGGAGGCTGAACGAGCTTTTATTAGGTGGCAGAAGGAAGGAAGCTCAAGGCTGTTCAGTGGGAGCGGTTTCTCATGGAGCAAAAGGCTTCAGGCAGCTGCAGACCTTTAATCCAATAAAAGGGTCAGCACTGCTCTAAACGAGTACCGAATCAGGTAAATGCCAAAATGCAGTTATATTAATCAGTGACTCCCCAAATCCACTGCGCGAGCTGCTTGTTTCGCAACCTTCGTATGTCTGACTTCAAAAGATAAGCGCTCCGAATTTTGCCCATTGAACGGAATGCCAGGAAAGTCCTTATGTTTACACTTACAGTAAAGTGGATGCAGAGGAATAAGGCTAAACCATTCTGCGCGACTAGAACCTGACAGGAATTAAGCGCAGCAGTAACACACTGGAGTCAGGCTTTCATCTCTTGGCGGGATCATTACGCAAGCTACGAGGGAGACTTCTGTTAATTTAGCGTTAATCAACATTCCCTGGAAGAAGAAGAAAGAGAAGTGAAGCCTAGAAATAAAACTCAACCTGTCATCAAATAAGTCTGCTGAGGATTCATGTGATTTGGTGTATACCCTGAGGCGAACACATTCCTATTCCAAACGGTGTCTTGACAAATCGGAGGCGTTCAGGCAGCCTGATAAATAACTGTTGTTTCCAGGAAGAGCACGGAGACGGTTCCAGCATCATTACTGCATTTCATAAGAGATCGAACAAAATGAACATACATAAAGTCACCCAAATTGTTTCTTCTCAGACAATAAATTCATCCAAGAGCTGATTACGGTCCTGCACAGCTGTTCTGAAAAGGACGGCCTAGCTGTGCCCTTCGACTCCGGGGTTCAAAGGCTTTCTCTCTTTTTATAGCCCGTTTCAGGTGACATGGTGTTATGCTTTTGATGGTATTCTGACACCATTCCAAAGGAGGATTAAAGATAGCCTTGCCCTAGCAACAGGGCCAGGGTGTAAAGCATCCTGTTTATTTCGGTGTTCCTCTTTAAACCCGCCTAAGGGAGGGAGAAGTGCAAGCAAGCAAGGCTCTTCCAATTTAGGGCACATCTAAATCTCCATTTCTCTCGTGTGAGTGTAAGCATATCTCAGCCTTGACAATATCTGCAGGATAATTAGTTTTGGCGGCTCGAGTCCTTTCCTGAGGTTCAGTCTGCCTGCAGCACAATGCAGGCCTTGCAGCCTCGATGCACGGGAATGTGCCCTGAGTGGCCAGTTGTCCCACTTCTCTATGCTAAAACATGAGGGAGAAAAAGCCTTATCTAGACAACAGCATACAGGATTAGCCTGGTATGATCATGGAATGGAGGTTTCTTGAAACTTGGGAATAATTTAGCTCCCTAGATGCTTCGCTAAAGGCAGAATGTGGGTAAAGCCAACTAAGTAGGACATGTAGTGCGGAATCTGGCTCAAAAAAAAGAGGTCACTATGGCACAACAGAAACGCTTTCTCCCGATCGTTCGGAGGCTGCAAGGTTGAATCCCGAACTCTCGCATGTTCAGGACTTACTCTCTAGGTGGGAGGCATGGCATATTCATTCTCTCTCTCTTTCTCTCTGTCAATCGCAGGTGTATTTGAGCACATGTATGTGGAAGAAGGTAGACAGTACTTTCTTCAGAATGTATTATGGTCCTGTGATATAGCACAGCACAAACAGCAGTTTAAAAAAATAAAAACATTTCGGAGATTTTTTTTTTTTTTTAACTCATAAAATCCTTAACTGAATAAAAATTATTATTATTTCGGCGAAAGCATGCACAAGAAATGACAGGTCACTGCATAGCCCCGCAACTCCCACCCCACCCCACACACGGTCGGTCCAAAGGTGAAGATCTCACTATCTCCATATCTGAATAGCAACCCATTCTCCAAAACATGCCGCACCGATAAAAACCAGTTAGCAAACAATTGCCCTAATATTATCTCCTTGCATTGCTTGACAGCTTCAGAATGGACGGTTTCACCTTTGGAATCACAAGCAGAGGGGGCAAATTCCAAAGCGACTCTGCAGACCGTCATCACGACTGAGCTCATGCTTACGAGGCTTTGCCGTCACGAAACGCTACTTGCTCCGCACAAGTCTCCCCTCTTAAAACCTAGCAGTGTGTTTAACACACAGAAAGGCGGCACGGCACGCGCACCACGGCCTCCTTATGAACTCCGATATCTCGAGTTACTTCACGTGAACTTCTGAGATCGATCTTGAGCGCGTCACGTGCACCACGGTGTGCCAAGGCAGAGGTACGTAAAGGGTAGCGATAATTTCACACGTTCGATGTAAAAATAGCAGGACTCCACAGCTGCCACTTCCCTCCATTAATAAGGGCCAGGTGCGCCCTTCAGAATAAACATGCGTGTTCAAATATTTTCACAGGCCGCCGAGACCGAGCACACATCAATGTCAGCTATTCATCACGTTTCTGTGCGGGCAGAGCGGAGCAAGCATAATATGATCGGTGCCAAAGCTTGAAAAACAATCTGCACTTTTCTGTGCTGAGACTTGAAACAAAGGCCTACGGCTACACTGTCGTTAATAATCCACCCACATCCCACGCTCGCATGGCATCCCTCACGTTGGTTCGTTGTTCAGGTGAACGCTTGTGTCAAGCTGGAATTACGCTCAGCTGCTTGAAGTGGCAGTGCTGGACCCAATATAGACGATGAAAAAACTTTTTACTCCTTATTAGATCAAAACTTAAAAACGACTCTGTTTGCTACCAGTTCAATCACGCTTGTCGCTTTCTAAAAATGGAATTTATGAACAATATTTAAAAATAAATCACCCCCCCAACCCCTAAAAAAAAAGCAGGTTTTTCAGCATTTTATATGGAACACTGCAACTAATTATCTTTTCACAAGAAGACTTCATCATTCTTAGTCGCTCCTCATTAGCAGGGGCGGTTTGACGGCTGATCTGCTACACTAGCTGCAATTCTTCTTAGATAAGGATCTCGTCCTTACCCTTATGAAACGGTTGGATGTATGAAGAAAAAAACAAAACAAAAAAAAAAATATGTAACACATAATTGACATACAGCGTTATGCAACAGAGTGAGAGAGAGAGAACCAAAAACGCTCCCTTGCAGTATCCACACGGCTTACACGCGGCGACAAACACAGCTTGATGTTATCAAATGCCTGCAAATCGCTCATGCTGTCTCCATTTCAGCGATTTTTTTTTGCCAAGTGCCGTCACTGGCTGGTCAGGAATCAAATTAGTGTGATGGAGTATTAAAAGACAAAAACGCTGTCAAAATGTTTACATGCTGACGGGGAAAAAGATATACGGCCGTACTGAACCGCTGGTGAGATCATTAGCTTAAATCATTTTTAACGACAGCCTTGGTATTTTGGAGCATATTAATGGTTATATACATTAAAAAATAAATAAATTTAAAAATCGGCATGCGTTAGTATTTTTAGAAACAGGTTATTACAAGCAATGCGGTTAGTTAAGATGCTGATTGCCATCCCAAATAGAAAACATGAGCGGCAATGGAGCCGCAAGCTGTTTAAAAAAAAGAAGAAAAAAAGAGGAGACAGAGACTGGAAGTGGTTGTAGTGCACAAGGGTATTCATTTATTTTATTTACTTATTTTAGGAGCACTATTGTTCAATCAGGTTTTCCTGGAGAGATTTGCTGAACTGTGTTCTCCTAGTCTTTTTAAAGGTGCAGTTGTTGATTTTATTCCTGTGTACTTTTTGTACACGTCAGTAAATATATATATATATATATATATATATATATATATATATATATATAATGTGTGTGTGTGTGTATTTTTTTTTTTTTAAAGGCTACCACCTCTTCTACTCCTCGCACATTATAGTTAGTTTAACAGGGGAGGAAAAACCTCACTCACTCACTCATCTTCTGCCACTTAACCCTGTTCAGGGTTGCGGGGGGGGAAGCTGGAGCCAATCCTAGTTGACTTTGGGCGAGAGGCGGGGTTACACCCTGGGCAGGGCACCAATGCCCCAGAGGGCAACACACAGAGACAGACAACCATTCACACTCACATTCACACCTACGGGTAATTTAGAGTCGCCAATTAGCCT
>JAQLOM010000023.1:15050149-15060650 GCA_030068315.1 Chrysichthys thysi
GCATGGCAGAGCACAGTTTGGGAGGGATTGCGCAATCCAAGGTGAGGCTCAGCTCGCTGCTGCCTCACCACGCGTCTGTTCCCCGGATTTGAACGGAAATGCGAAAATTCAGTGATTTTTAATAAAAAACAAACAATCTAACTTGTTTAAGTTAAATGGAAAATTAGTTTATAGTTCAAACCATCTGATAAATATACCCATTTCATTTATTTGTTTATTATCCATTTTATTTTTTCCATGATGACAGGGAGTCTCTGCCCCCCCCCGGCCTCTTCTGACCGCACGTCACTGATGAGGACACCATCTGGTGCTTCAAACTTGTTAATATATGATTATTGTTCATTTCAGATGACAGTATATTAATCGTTTAGAGCAACTAGTCATGCGGTGAACACCAGAAGTAAAAGAGTTGTGTGATTTTCAAAGAGTTTGTATTGTGGGTCAGTCTGAGGTTGGATTTAGCCAGCGTATGATTGTACAAAAGCTTGGGATTCCTCTTCTTACAGTCAACAGAGTGATTGTACAATTCAAAGGCAAAGGAAAGGAATCCACAGCGTCCCGCTCAGGTCGACCCGGGCGTCTGACAGGGGTCTTCAGACTGTCGGGCGGATTGGTGAAATAAATCCCCGTCGTAAGGCCGCTGATGTCACAGAGCGAATCCAAGTGAGTCGGAGTACTTCTGTGAAGGATCTCCATCAACTTGGGCGCTAATTCAGAACAGCAAGAAGGAAGTTTCTAAGGAAAAATACATTTAAAAAAAACTGATGGTGTTGATTTACTATGAGACGCGTGCATATACCTCTCTCTCATTCAGGTTTTTCCAGCAACAACCCGTGCTGTATCGTTGTCCAGTCCATTTGGTCCATCAGTGATGACGACATCATGACCGCGCAATAAAAGCTCCCAGGTCATTCGTGGCTGGCTGGCACTTTTCACACGCACCTTTTTACTCCAACCCTCATTACGCCTTCAACTCACTTTAACTAGATATCAGATATGAGCGGTTAGCTTTGTTAGCATTTGTAAACACTTTATTTCATCTAAAATACCTGCCACCCTGTTTCCGGTCAGGCCTAGGACCATGAGTATTTTGCAGCACTTCGTAAGAAATCGTTTGTAATTCTGCAACAGTGCTGCTGCAACTTGCATTGCATCGTATTCTACTATACATACTGCTTGATACACGCAAGACACACACCCTTACTGACTGTTTAGACACACTAGGTATAGTGGTGGGTCCACCCATGTGTTTTGTTAGGGTAGACCGGGTCAGTGCAGTTAGCAAGAATTTGCAGTTGTTCCGTTTTGCCAGGCAGACCGTAGTTTAAAACCATAAGCATCAGGAAGGAATGCTTTGTTTTATTCACTTCTTTTCTTTAGACGCCACCCAAGAGGTCTGCACTGGCGTCGGGATCGTTTTATTTTCTGTTCGTTATGGTCCGTTTGTGAATCCTAACTGCTTGTGAATAAATTTGTATAGACAGTTTCACTGTGAGCTGGTCTTGCTGACTCCAGATCATACTCACAGTATCCCGAAATATGTTACGGCCAAGATCATCACGCCCCTTTTAAGAGCCACTCGGGACGTAACATTCTAACATTAAACATCATGCGTGTTTAAAGTAAGTTGTGAGTAAGAATTTAATTATTGTACAACTACACTACAAACATCACATTTATGGCAAATGACCCCAAGGATCACTCAATGCTCTTGATTACTAATAATCAGTACCAGTGTCCACAAACACACACACACACACAAAATATTGGATGATCCCTAATTCACGGTTTGTCATAAATCATGGCATCATGCAAGCACTGTTCTTCTTCTTCTCCTCTCGTACGTCAGAGCTCAGGTGCCCCTTAGAGCCATCTGCACGACACTTGCGACTTCTCGATTCCTCCACGGGTGCGTTTTCGATCAAGTCATCAAACTTTCCCTTAAATTTCCCCTCAGTAAGCGTTATAGCAAATGGTGCAAACAGGAGAAAGAAACTTCAACAATCTGATACATTTTTTCTGATTCTGATACAACATCAAACATGGCAGAGCAGTGAAACCGCAGAACTGATAAAGACTGACGCAAAACAGTGCGGTAAGTAACGACAGAGAGGGGAGGGAAAAAAAATATCGAGTCAAATATTTAATGCGTCCGTACTCTGCTGATGGATGAGGTTGCAGAGACAGGCTGGTTATTTCGATGTTGCCTCAAGTGGGAGGGGGGTGAAGAACAGTCAGAGACTCCTCGGCACTTTGGTGCGCTGTAACAAGATTTGAGAGCAGGGGAGGTTTCACGGCCTTTTAATATCTTTCCAGAGGCAGAGTTTAACCCCTGTTGGACTGGCCAGGTCACTGCTCCGCTATGCAGCCCTTCCCCCAACACACACACACACACACACACACACACACACACACACACACACACACACACAACACACACAGGCTCAGTGGCCTTTGTTCCACCTCTCAGACTCATGTTTGTGTTATTGTGCACACATGCTCATTGCCCGACACTGCTCAACAAAAAGGACGAGACCAATTCGCACCAACAAGAATGTCCTGACAATCAATTACTGAATACAGACAGGACCGAATCCTGTTCTTAACAAAGAATATAACACATCAGAACAAAAGCTTGCATTTCTTTTAACTAAAAGTTTGGAAGTGATCTCCTAAAGAAGCTAATAAATAAATAAATAAGTCTTTATTTAAAAAAAAAAAAAAAAAACACAAAACACAGTTTTACTGCATGAACGCTACCGAAAAACGTCTAAATCGCTCCGGCATGCTGTGCCTCCTGGCTGCAATGCAACACATGCACCCAAGTGCACTAATAACATGCTCAATTTATCACTGCAACGAAGTTTTTTTGAAGTCAGACGCTACAAATGACCAGTTACAAATGCTACAACTTCGTGCAATATTTCCTTAAGACCCAAATACAGTCCACATTTATGAAATCAGCTTTAGGGGGAAAAAAAAAAAAGCAAAGGGTGCCAACAATATTTTGCCCCTTTTCCCTCGAGTCAACCCCCTTGTTCCTCAGAAACCTGCCACATTACACAACTCCTGCATGTAAACATTAAGATAACGCTCATGAACCAAGATACAGCTCACGTTACGATCCTTGCAACGTTTTAAAAAGGCATTTTAATTATTCCAAACGCAGAGGCACCTCGTTTGATGTAGAATTTCTTTTTTTTGTAAAACTGATATTAAGCTGGATGCCAACCTCAGTATTACGAACTATACATGTGCATCGCAGCAGTCTCTTCCAGACCAGTGATACAAGCTTCGTTACGAAGAGCCAGAACACGAGTAAAACAAGGAGTGCTGCCGTACCTTCCTTCACAACAGGAATGTAAATTAAATAGCACTAACTCGGTGTAGCTTTTCTGGGCCATGGGGCTCTGTGCGTGTGTGTGTGTGCACATGTGTGTGTGTAACACAGAAACCTGATCTCATCAGCCTTCCAATCACTTACCGTCAAATTACATTTTAATAAGGCTTCTTCTGCAGCCATTTGGCAGATGTTAGATCAACCTATGGCGTTCCTTCAGTTTCCCTATGCACGGGATGACTGTCTGGAGAATTTACCATTGCTCTTTTGGTGGGCTAAAGGCCGAGAAAGCCTTAAGAGGTAAAGCGGGGGGGACGACGACTCAGCATGCAAGGACACACGAATAATGGGTGGGGGGTGGGTTGAAGAAGAAACATGAGGAGATTTTTGCCTCATTCCTTTCTTAGCAAACAACAATTATAGAGATCAATCAAACACTTATGAGGAACACAGAATAAAAAGAAAAAAAAAAAAGAAAAAAAAAAACAAGGTCGCGAGTGCCTTCCAGAAAGGCACGAGAACATTCGCATGAGCATGCTGAACAGCCCGAGCGTTTTATTTCAATCGTACGGAGTACATAACCCATGAAGGATGACCGAACATAGTGTGTGCACTGGGACACTAAACACTTTATGTTTAATTCAGAGCAAAGGCACGGCTGCAGGAGGTGCACCGCCCATCCTCCCCCTCTCTATCTGCTATCTCTCTCACTCGTCTATGCCACACGGGATGTGATGGGACGAGAAGGATTGGGGGGGGGGGGCGGCAGATGGAGGAGACACACAAGCTCCCCGGCATTTCACTGCTCTCCAGCTCCTCGCCTGTCACAATGAGGGACTTGTCTCATACTAGCTTCAATAGCACACTTCTGGCCCATGCTGGAGGCGGAACAAGGAGGAAAATCTGTCTCCAAAGGGGAAAAACGGACAGATCTGAGAATCGGGCACGTATTATTTTAGCTCCCTGTGTGACATGCTGCTAAATAAAGAGCAATAACGCTGTAGTTTAGCACCTTACAGCAAAGCATGTTTACCCTGCAGACCTGAGCATGGGGATGAACGCTGGACGGGTTTTCATCCGTACGCTTCTTCGAGAGGTAAAGTGCAGTCCTTCTTGGAACATAATAACCAACTAATTGTAAGGGGAAAAGGTGGACAGGAGAGTACCAGACAGCAGGGTTACTGCGTGTGCAGCAAGCAGCACGTACAGCAGAACAGACCAAGGGAAAAATGTTTCTTTTCTTTCTTTCTTTCTTTTTTTTTTTTTTTTTTTAAATAAATAAATAAATAAATAACTGTAGCCCAAGATCAGCGCAACTGGATTCACGGGGAGTGGAGCCTTGATCTCGACAGCTTGCAAGTCTGCCAATATGCACTGTGCCCTTGGGCGAGCTTGTCTCCAGCGTCGGTGAAGGTCAACAAATCATAAACATGTCACAACCGTGGCCCCAGAGTATAAAAAAAGAATAAATAGACAGTAGTCTGCTTGTGCAAACAGAGCATTGCTGTGGATATTCTTGAGCAGGGCAAGAGGGGAAAAGGCAAAGACAAACAGAGATTTGGGAGAAGAGCGCACAGATCAATAAGGGAACAGACAGCAGACGGGCAAGGTGCTCACTGTTAGCTCCATCACCAGGATTCTCAAATAAAAAAATTAAAAAAAAAGAAAAGGGGAAAAAGAAAAAAGAAAAAACCACGCACAAAACAGGCCACACAACAACAAGCAAGGCTGAAGCTAGGTATGGATCGGTCTGAATAATCACCTAATCTATTTAAGATTTAACTATATCAAGAGATTAATTAAGATTAAAAAAAAATGATAATTATTACTCGACAGGAACATCGTGCATGGCGGTATGCTCGAATAATAGTATATACGATGGGGTCTGCTGTGACAGAAAAATAATACCACACCACCACAAACATCTGCACATCTTAAAGCGATTTATTCCACTTGCCCCATGGCGATTTGCCAAAACGCTGCTGTTTTTAATTTACTAACAAACCCCAGTTCATAGTTTTTAATCATTTATATCTATAATCATGGTAATGGCAGGAACTTGCTTGTCTCAGTCTTGTCACACGTTCCAGAACATTCAATGCAACTATAAACAATTTTCCCCCTCACCAGCTTCACATATTTATCCTTTTGAGAGAAAAAAAATAAATAAATCATATATAAATTATTATATATATAGAGTAATGGCAGAGAAAGCACAGACACTGGAGACTCCTTTCATAAATATTACATCTAATCTAACAGGAAGCAACACCGTATCAGTGATCAGGTGAGGGTTTTTTTGTTTGTTTGTTTGTTTGTTTGTGTTTTGTTTTTGGTAACCAACTAATTTTTTTAAAAGCGGTTTGTCGTTAGGCTTAGATTGCTTGGAGCGCCAAAAGCACTATGATATAACCAGTGTAATTTTGACCCGACCACAGAACTCTATAGAGGCCAAAAGGCTCAAGTCCAAGTTTTCCACAAGAAGGGAATCCTGCGTAGGTGAATTTTTAGCAAACTGTAGAACCACCTTGTAGAATGAAACATTCAAAAAACTTCCAATGATCCGAGTTTCAGAACGACGACGCGCAAGAAAAGATATGTCAGTTCCTACGTCTCTAGATCTACCTAAGCGAGTACCGTAATAGTCATAAAAGCAGCCAAGCGACACGTCCAGCAGCGAGAAGGCCTGCTCGTGGCTACCAAACATGCAAACCATGACAGAGTGCATGCCTTGAAAATGATCATTTATGTCGGTTTACTTTTGCTTGTTGCCTCAAAAAACTTGTTTTTCCCCCCCTTGTAACTCTTTTTCTTGTTCTAAACTGAGAACGCTGATCCTGTCCGGGTCAGAAAGCACAGATTGGCACTGTTAACACATGTTTGTTAGCAAGTTTTATATATGACACATACTCATTATATTTAAAGCTCTGAAGCACTGCCCCTTTAACTCGTGAAGGCAGTTCCCACGGGACTTAACGGGCTGTGAGCAACACTGCAGTTATTGGGCATAATCCATCACTGTGTCTGTTCTTGTGATGATGCCTCGAGTGCGCAAAAAAGGTAAGAAGTGTTTATTTTATTAATGAACAGGTCGACATGTGTTGGTTATTGCATCCAGACTATCCTAAAAAACACATCATGCTGAGTCAGACCAATTCCACAAGGCTTCCATCAGACTAATCAGTAGACTAGTTATTCAGACAACACAATGACTAGTCCATTTTAAAATAAATAAATATCTAACACACATGTACTGTTACCTTCCATCTGGCACCGCACGAGACCCATATGAAAACTGATCAATTGCATACTCCCAAAGGCACTCCACTTCAAACGCATATCTTGCCAAGATTTACATTCCCCCACACCCCCAGTCCTTTACTTATACAAGCTTGCCTGGAAGCCTGTTCAACGAGTGCAGTGTGGTGCAGGAACAGGGACTTTTTCATGCAGCGTGCTATAAACGAGATTTTTTTTAAAAAATACTCGAGACGTGTATAATTTACTCGCCAATCATTATCAAAGTCAGCCAAGGATCCTGAAGAGTTTTTCGGCCTTAACAGTCAGTCAAAGGCAATCATTATCTAGAAACGAGGGGTGGGACGGTGGGGGTGTATTACCCAGCAAATGTGGATGAAGTGATTCTGGCAAATCATTCTCCATGTAAATTAAGATGGTTTGGCAGAGCTTCAGCTTGTAAGCCATTACAGGGTTTGGTTTTTTTTGCACCCAAATATATCTACATTACGAAAGAAGCGAGGTCAATAAAAATCACCGAAATACCACTTGTGAAAATGTTATGGTGAAAATATATAACTTTTTTTTTTTTTTTTTTTTTTTTTTTTTTTTTAAATGAATACTTCTCTGTTAAGTCCTGGCCTGAATATTGGTTATACCAACTTATAACACACAGTTCAAAAGAGGTAAACTGATCCATCTTTGTCATGAGAAAAAAAAAAACACAATTTTTGTGCTTGGCAAGTTTTAATTTGAATAAACTTTCGATATGAATTTGATCAGTAGTCCAAAATGAATCACACTTTCACCACAGGAAAGCCCAGGATGTAGCCAAGCTGAATGTTTGTGCCACAATAACTCAACAGGACACTTTATTAGCTGGATGAACATTATTTATGGCTCATGACAGGGTGTCCCTGATGCCTAATAAAAGCCTGGAGTTCCTGCCATACCAGAACACCACCACCATGAAAATCACTCTCAATCCACCAGACTTTTAGGCTGTCCAAAGTTAAATCAAGGTCCTACCGTCACTCGGACCTCACGCTTGCATTAATGACGCCAAACATTACCCAAGATAAGCACAGCTTTAGAAATGACACTAAAATGTGTGGGGGGTTTTTTTGGTTTGCATACAAAAGCAAAAATCAGAGCTCCACAGAGCATGAATCGTCTTACTGTACTTCATGAAATGCTTCAGTCGTAAAACTGAAACTTCCTGCATGCGAACCAGTTACTTAAAGCAGAAAAAGTAAGGAAGAGCATGAGATGAGTAAACATATTTTCAGTTTACATGTACACATCTGCTGGACACTTTCATCCAAATCACCTCATAACTGGGAGCAGGTGTGGGTTAAGGGCTTTTGCACAAGGACCCATCAGTGACAGTTCTGTGGTGATCTGATTTCAACTTAAAACCTTCCGATCACTAGCCCAAAACCCAAACCACCGAGCCGCCACTGCTATCTTTAAAAAAAAAAAAAGAAAGAAAGAAAGAAAAGAAAAAAAGGTCAGATACAGATAATATCAGGGCGCACGGTAGGTGCAGACAGAGCAGCTCGACTGTGCTGAAGAAACTGGGTTGTTTGCAAACTGGTTGGTAAAGCCGCCCTGACTGGCGGCAGCTTAAGGCTCGTCCTCATCACACTTCTGAACTACATTTTAGTGCAATTAAATGCATTCAGATGCTGGATTCCTGTTTGAACATTTTTGAAAAGTATCTAGTGTCTTGTTTGCAGCTACGGTCCGTGCTTCGAAAAGGTGCGGCCCCTTTTCACCTTTCAGACTGTAAGAAATCTTTGAAAAGATAAGTACTTTCTAGTTCTAGATCTGGAAGGAAGGAAAAAAGAAAAAAGAAAAAAAAAAAGACTCACAAACAACCTGCGACGCTGATGCAAATCCACCGATATTTGACTTCATATAAAAGCTGATCTGGGGGGTTTTGCATCTCCACTTGTCTCTCAAGGATAAATTACTAATTACTAATTGCAGATGGCTATTCAAACGTTGTTCGCAAACTTCAAAACTGCCCTTTCTCCATTACAGTTTTCTAATAAGCTCAGATTAACCTACACGTTCATCAAACAGCTACAGAAACGCCAGGGATCTATCGAATCAGATGACACCGAAATGACATACTTCATATAATCGAGAGGTTGGTTCTGAGGAAGGACTAACAGAACGACATAACAAATCTGTTTTCCCTTTTTTGACGAGAGAAATTTGGCAGCTGAGCAGATGAAATATTCATGTAGTTCTCAGAGAAATGAGTCACTGTGCAAACATACGATGCGTTTTTCTGCTCGCCGACTCTGTGCAAGGAGGCCATTTTATTCCGATTTAAGTTCACTCGTGGCAAAAACGAGGCATGAAGGACAAACAGCCCATCAATTAGAGCAACGTGTTATGACCAGAACAAATGAATCTTTCTTATACTAGCACTTCTCTCTTGGATACAAGTGGGGGAAAAAAGAAAGAAGAAAAAGATGAGAAAAAAAAAGAAAAGGAGATTGCTCTTTTCCCTGGAGATTGTTCAGAGGGAAATTGTGACTAAAAATGAACTGCTCAAACAGCTTAACAGAAAGTAAGCACAGGGTACTGGGATAACATGTCAGAGCAGATACACAGAGCAACATTTTTAACCGTACACACCCACTGAGTCGAATCACAGCAGCTGCATGACTGCACATAAATCACCAACATACAAACCACCAGATTATCTACTACATCTTAAAATAACAAAAATCCAACTGGCATTTAGAAACCAAACACCATATACATAGTTGTGTTGCTCTAAATTCTCCAACCTTCTAGTTTCTTATTACTGAATGCAATCAATAGCGTTGAACTAATATAACGAGATGGCTGAAGATAATGCGGTGCCAAGTGTAATTTTAGTTAATTTATGACTGATACCTATAAGCTTGTGCTGGATTAATGCAAAGTCACCTTATGATCAAGTTATGACAGGGCACTTGGTACAAAAGCCCTCCTTGCTGATAAAACACAGCAAATAAGGAGTTCTATCCAAGCATTTAACCCACACTAAAGCTCAGATTTGTGTTTCTCTTCCTGGTTTGTGCAGAAATTTAAACATAGCACTTGCATTAGAGGTCTGTTTGAAAGTTTCAAATATACAGGTTTAGCAAACATATTTATCAGTACCATGAAATGCTGAAACCCCACAGGATTAACAGTGATGGACATCTCCATATGGTTTGAGAGCAGACTCATCAAGCTATCTTTGTAGCAAACTATTGATGTACAATTTAGGTGAACAAACAGCCTTTTTTTTTTTTTTTTTTTTTTAAATAATTAATTAAATTCAGACAGTTTTAGTTAAGTGTCAAACTGAAAAATTCTCTTATACGATGCCACTTATACTGTTGGGTCCATCTTGCTTCCCAACCAGAACCATCATTTTTAAGATTTAAATGGTTTTCTGTACAGGGAGGGGACTTTTCTACATCACCCTGAGAAATAATGAAAAAACAAAACACATCCTCTTTTATATGAATGGGACAATTCACTCGTCAATCAACAAAACAATACTGATGTCATAATCGACCCATTATGCTACATCAGCCAAATACGGAATAAACAAAAGCTGTGAAAATAACATTCAGGATCAGCGGTGTTTTCAGCGATTCCACTGAAGGGAACTGAAGACCAAAAGAACTTTCCCTGCAGCTCTTGGCAAACCCACAGATGAAGGTTACCCTATTTTTACACCAGGAGTCCAGATGCACATGACAGGGGGAGGGTTTTTTTTTTTTTTAGCCTGACCCACTTCACACAAGATCCACTGGAACTCACTATATACACACACACACACACACACACACACACACACACACACACACACACACACACACACTACAGTCTAGCTACAACACGCCTGTCGAGCCTTTTGCACCCCGACTG